>JXOR01000621.1:0-228775 GCA_001014335.1 Coboldia fuscipes
TCACAACCTGGACAACAAGTACCTCCTGGTTCTGAAGTAGGTGAAACAGAAAATTCACAGCAACCGGGTCAATCAGGACAAACTACGCCAGATAATCAAGGATCAACTAGTTCTTCATCTTCAACGAATAATCAAGGAACAACTAGTTCATCCTCATCATCATCGGAAGGATCTTCACAAGGATCATCATCATCTTCCTCACAAAATCAAGGTTCATCATCGAATGGAGCAGAAAATGGTTCCCAGACTCCGCCAATGTCGCAATCAACTACACCAGCTCCATCATCCTCTCAATGCGCAGCTGGAGCTGAAGAAGTTCCCAGCTCAGAATGCCACCACCAAACAAGTGATCCAAAAGATCCTAATAAATTTTATGAATGTACATTTAACAACAATATAGCATGTAAATTTACAAAATATTGTGGNTCAACTACACCAGCTCCATCATCCTCTCAATGCGCAGCTGGAGCTGAAGAAGTTCCCAGCTCAGAATGCCACCACCAAACAAGTGATCCAAAAGATCCTAATAAATTTTATGAATGTACATTTAACAACAATATAGCATGTAAATTTACAAAATATTGTGGCCATGGTCTTGTATTTGATAATGACATTAAAGGGTGTCAATATGCAACTGACGCACCAGGTCAATCATCTCAACCTGGACAACAAGTACCTCCACCGCAACCAGGCGCTTCGGGTGATGGATCCGGCCAACCAACACAGCCAACCCAACCAACCCAACCAGCCCAACCAACCCAACCAGCCCAACCAACCCAGCCAACCCAACCAGCCCAACCAACCCAACCAGCCCAACCAACCCAGCCAACCCAACCAGCACAACCTAGTCAACCAACACAGCCAAGTCAACCATGTCCGCAAGGACAACCTTGTCAGTCATGTCAACCAGGACAATCAGGTCAGCCAGATTCACAACCATCTACAGGATGTACAGATAATTCAACAATTGTGCTAATTAACGAATGTAAACACAATACAGCAGATCCAGAGAATAAGGCAAAGTTTATACAATGTCAACCACTAAATACAACTCATGCTTATAGATATTCAAAGTGTTGTGCTCCAGGTACCGATTTATTTGATGAAAATTTACAGACGTGTGTACAATCGCAATCACAACCAGAACAAACACAGAGTCCATCGAGCTCAACATCTACTGTTCCCAGTACATCCCCATCTGAAAGTACGACACCACAAACTACAAATCCCACAACCGAAGTTACTACGACTTTATCACCTGTCACAGAAACAACAACCAATCCAACAACATCAAGCCCAACAGAAATCACTCAACCTAGCACAACAGACGTTCCGTCAACCTCTACAATAAATCCTACTGAAACAACAACACTAACAGAGTCGCCAACTGACCCAATAACAGATTCTACTACACCTGGTCAGCCAGATTCACAACAATCTACAGGATGTACAGATAATTCAACAATTGTCCTAATTAACGAATGCAAGCACAATACAGCAGATCCAGAGAATAAGGCAAAGTTCATACAGTGTCAACCACTAAATACAACTCATTCTTATAAACATTCAAAGTGCTGTGCTCCTGGTACCGATTTATTCGATGAGAATTTACAGACGTGTATACAATCGCAAGCACAAACATCTGAAAGTACGACACCACAATCTACAATTCCCACAACCGAAATTACTACGACTTTATCACCTGTCACAGAAACAACAACCAATCCAACAACATCCAAGCCGACAGAAATTACTCAACCTAGCACAACAGATCTTCCGTCAACCACTACAATAAATCCTACTGAAACAACAACACTGACAGAATCACCAACTGACTCAACAACGGATTCTACTACACCAATCACATCAACAATGAATCCTATGACAGAAAGTACCATGTTACCAACTGACCCTACTGAATCGACACCTGCCACAACTGATTCCACTACTTCTCAACCAACAACTGTACCACCAGAATCAAAGAATGTTACATGTATTGAAGCAACGCCAGATCAATTAGTTGTAGCTTGTCCGTCTCCAATGAAAGCGCATCCAACTAATTGCAATAAAATTGTCCAATGTGTTGTATCCAAAGATAACTTCTTAGTGTCTCAATTGAATTGTCCACCTGGTATGACATTCCAGGAAGACGGTCCTTATTGCGATGTCCCAAAGGAAGGAGAATGTACAATGACTCGTTCATTCTCACTGGAACCATCGGTAATAAAGCTCATTTCTATTCAATACAAAATTCATTGTCCAATTATCAAACCAAATCCATTCTATATTTTCAGATCACGTCATCTAAAACACTGTGTCCAAGTATTGGATATCATTCCGCTGATAATTCATTATGTTCACAATCCTACGTCTTTTGTGAACAAAAGACGGATGGTAGATTCATGTCAACAATGTATAATTGCCCTGATGGCTTTATATTCTGGAATGTGACGAAACGCTGTGAACGAACAACCAAAATACCAATGTGCCAATTACAGCCAATTAGAAGACTTGGATCATCGCTGCCAGTTGAATGGATCGATTCCAGACGTCGTTAAATAATCATAATTGATTAGGATTTAATTAATATTTTAAAATCATTTTAAAGTGATCAATCAGTTTAATTAACTCAATTTGTACTGATTTTATTATAAGTTTTTAGTAACAACACTATAGTGTTAATTTTAAAAATACGTCTAATCATTATCCAAATTATTTTGATCGACCTATTTATTTAATTATCGTTCAAATAAGTTTAATTCGATCATTATAATTTGATATAATTTTATAAGGGGAATCTAAATTGGTGTCGGTGTCCAATTGACTAAATAAGAACTATTTTTATTAAAAACAATGCTTATCTAAATAGTAAATAATTTGATAATAAGAAGTGAAGCCAATATTCATAGGGCACCATCAGTTATAAGTTTTATTAAACAGTAGTAAATAATTAAAAATGATAAAAATCATTGTAACGATTACGATTACGAATAGGCTTAGAATAATATAATTCAATTAGGATAATTAAGAATTTAAATAGTGATCGTTTATTTATTGTTCTTTGATTCAATAAATTCGTTTAGATTTTATTAATAACGGCACTTAATGTGATTGTTTTATATTAGAATCAGATTCTAGAAGTTTATTTCAGATTAAAGAATTTAAATTTAATTTGACATTTCACTCCAAAATCTTCCATATAAAATATAAATGCATCCTTGTAAGAATCATCCTTTCTATCCTTTTATTTGACGATTTTGAAGTGCAATTTTATTTTGAATTTTTCCTCTTTATTTAACAATTTAAAAATGTGAGACTGGTGACACTTTGTTGGAATTTCATAATAAACATCATACCAATGATATAAGAAAACCTACAAAATGTTTGACCCATCTGGACGGCTAAGCTGGTATTTGTTTTGAATTATAAAATCAGTTTTTAAGTTTTATGTATCCTGACCGCATATTCGGGCGAATTGTGAGATGTTTCCACATTTTGCTCCAATCCTATGTAAATTAACTCTATCTCAGTGGCACTCTCGATCTCCTGCACACTAGATTCCATTGCCAAATGCCTAATTAATGAAACGGTCGTACCAAGTCTGCCGTACATATTCCCATTCATGCCGTTCATGCATCTCACACGGGTGTACAGTATGGGTGAATTGTTCGACCAGATAGGATATACTTTAAATGAATATCTTTACGGACGTTTATGTAACGCTAGGATTTATCCTACTTCTTGTCAATACATTAGGCGAATACCAGGATACGATCAGAGACGACACTTAAGAATCCTGCAACCAACGGTCTATCCTTCAACATGTTACACAATATATTCCTGCTTGAAATTGCTTTCATCGCCAGAACGCATGGTGTATTGATACGAGGTGGATGAAAAAATTCTTCGTCAGACAATTATACTATAATATTTCAATGAGAACAAATGAGAAGTAAAGGCATATAGCAAGTCGATTAATATATTGCCTTTTTCACTCATAGATTCGAGCTTCTGTATTGCGTTTAATGTTTCTGCAATGGCGACAGTGTAACTTTAATAAAGTCGTATGTCATGTACAATTGATATGATATTACGCCTATTTGAAATTAATTAACAAGATAAACAATCTTGTATACACTGTTTTTATCCCTTTAATTGTTGATACGTGAAGAAGAGTTCTGCTCTCGTTTCAATATAATCGAAATTCGAATGTGTATTTTTGGTTTTTGTGTGCACTTGTACCATTTTACAACATTTTTATTCTTAATTTTTAGTAATTAAACTTAATCGCATTGAATCAATGTTAAATCAGATAGTTAGAATATTAAATTAGTTTGTTTAATATAATAATAACTCATTTAGTCGTAGGTGTGCACTTATACCATTCTTACATTGTACGGCAGAGTTATTGCAAAAAAATTTACAAAAGTTTACGGATACAAAATAATAAAAATTTAAGATAATATAGTTTGATAAAACTACGGGTTAAGCGCTAAAGATAAAAATAAAATGATCTCGTAAATAGATATTCCTGGTTCCCCGTTCTGAATTTAAAATTTAAAGATTCTGTTGAATTCTTCCCATTGGCAAGGTAATCGCATAACTTTAAGAAATTTTAATATATTAGAGGTATACTATAACGATAGATGTTAAGAAAAAAATTAAACATGGCCAAAGGACGGGCTTCAACACCTGATGATACTAGTCACCAATTCCAGGCGTCAGGTAGTTCCAAACCAGTTATAAGGTCACCTTACTTCCCTTCACAACAGTTATGGGAATTAATAAGTGACATAGAGATTAGACTTGGCCATGAATTGGAATTGATTTCGTATCCAGCTAATGTAACTCATGTTTACAACCCAATAGACTATGCAAGCGAATTGCATCGTGCCTACCTACAGAAATTCTTGAAAAAACGTCCTCGTGTATTATTTCTCGGAATGAACCCTGGTCCTTTTGGGATGTGTCAAACCGGTGTAATTTCGTTTTAATTGAAACAATAAGCAAGTCACAATGCATACTTACTTATTTTAGGTACCATTTGGCAATGTTCCATTTGTACGTGAATGGATGGAACTTACTGGTACTGTACGAAAACCTATCAAAGAACATCATAGCCGTCCTATAAACGGATTAAATTGTACAAGAACTGAAAAAAGTGGAGAGCTATTTTGGGGATTACTCGAGGAAATATTTAATGATGCTGAACATTTTTTTAGATTCGGTTTTGTACACAACTTATGTCCATTAGCCTATATGAATAAAGCCGGTGCTAACATAACACCAGCTGAGTTTCGAGTAAGACTTATAAATGCTGTGTAATTAAAGATAACATATTCTAATCAATTCGTAGGGTGACGTACGAAAACAATTTGAGGAAATTATCTTACGATACCTACAAGAGGCAGTACAACTTTTACATCCAAATGTAATCGTATCATTAGGACGATACGTGGAAAGGCTGGTAAATATTTTACTAAAGAATAATTGTTCCGAAACCATTACCCATATCCAAATAAAACATCCAAGTCAGAGAATACCCAAAAATCAGAACTGGAAAGAAGAAATACACTTAAAATTTATAGAAACTGGATTATTGGAATATTGGAAATAAAGACTTGATGAAATATCATTATTGAAAGATGGATGCTTTTATGGAAGATGCTTTAACTGCTGCTAAGATAGCATTGAGCAATAAAGAGGTACCTGTCGGATGTATATTTGTATATAATAATAAGGTAATTGCAACTGGTGCAAATTTAGTTAACGAAACTAAAAATGCGACTAGACATGCGGAATTAATTTGTATAGATAAGGTCCTCGAATACTCCATACAACATAGTTTGGATAGCGATAAAGTGTTTAAAGAAATTTCTGTGATTGTCACTGTTGAACCGTGTATTATGTGTGCTGCCGCACTCGATTTACTATGCGTGAAAGAAGTTATTTATGGATGTAAAAATGATAGATTTGGAGGACAAACAGTTTTAAATGTATTTGAAATTGTAAATTCCAAAATTACAATTAATGGAGGTGTACGGGCTGATGAAACAATGGAATTACTAAAAGTATTTTATAAAGGAGACAATCCCTCAGCACCTATAGTAAAGGCTCGTAAGCTAAACTCCTGAAATACTTATTGTATAAATTACAATGTTTTCAAGTTCTTAATTTTATTTCTTTTATATCCACAAAGTTTTCAATTTTTTTTTTAATTTTTTACCTTTTGTGCTTCTTAATAATAAAAATTTTGTAAAATTTGAAAAAAAAAAAAACTTATTTGGTTCAAACATTTTTTGAATGCATGTTTTTGTGTCAAGAAATCTTTTATGGGGAAAGACTGCTTAATACATAATATCCTAATCATATTCACAATTAGCTGTTTATAAACCCTTAATATTATATACGTATACCTATAAATGTAAATGATTCATGTATATAAAAATAAGCGTTGGAACAATTGCCAGGTCAATTCTAATACAGATATGGGACTCTAATAAATGAATTGAATTCTTCCAGATATAAAATTTTCTAACGGACGACCGTAGTTTTGCTGCAAACTACCAAATGATAATCTACTTCCTATTCAGTTATCCATATATATTCATGATCTAGTTTACTTGCGGACTGCGTATTACGGCTGCTGATTGTGATTTTTGTTGCTATGATATACGATTTGCATCCGTATCTATTAAATTTGGTCCATTTTTAACTGATCCATTTTCAACAATTCCATATGGTTCCGCTTCAAATACATCAGAATCATCTGTTCGACTCGAATCCGAATCTGTTGAGCTATCACTTTCTGTATCCACACTGGAGCTGCTAAGGGTGCTCGCCGAAGGTTTTCTATTACGTTTATCCTGATGCCCATTACTTGTTCGGGTCACAGACCGTTGACTTCGATTACGTATATCAACTAATTGATGACGTAGTGCTATAAAAAGATTAACAATAACAATTACATATAAAAATAAAAATTAAACGATAACACATCTAAAATTATATACGTGTACACTCACCTAAATTATCTGCATTTAATTCCTTTATTTTATCTTCTAATATTCGAATGCGATTCTGAAATTCGATCTGTTGTTGTCTCTCTTTAGCCGCTTCATTACTCCGCTCCGAACCTACTAAACGATTATAATCGCGACTGAGTTTATTAAAATTTGACTCCAATTGTAGGTATTCATCAATCAACTGTGTTTTACTCATTTCGTTCATACGTTCTGTACGCGCATCTTCATAACAACTTGAAAATTCTTTGGTAAGGAATTCCTCTTCATCTTCCGGCAATGAATTAAAATAATCTTCAGAGTCAGCTGAAAAACTGGAATCCCTTGTCCTTGACGGTGTCAATTGTATCGCTTGGAACTCTGGCATGTGCTCCTCCATTAAAAACCGATTTGTATTGTATGGCACTAACGATGGGCAATCTGATCCCTTTCCGTCACGGTATCGAGATCGTGGCATTTGAAACTTCCAATTCGTTTTCCTGTACGGTTTACCATTTGACTTCATTTTCGACTTACGCCGTCGTCGTTTCGCCTTATTCCGTTCTTTTCTAATAATATCAATTGAACCATTAGCACTTTCTGATATTACTGTATTATCGGATTTGTTCATAACAATACTTTTGGTTGCACCCGAATCGCCAACAACACCATCACCACCACCACTGGAACTGTCTTCTACAGTAGACCTCTGAAAATTTGAATTTTGTATAAGATTAACGTCTCCCAAAAATCCATTCTCCCGTAACGTTCTATCGTCAGCTGCCACTTCTTTGTGTGCCACATTCACTTCACCACCCTCGTTTATTCTACTTTCACAATTTATTGCCTTTATGCCACAACCACCACCACCACTACTACCACTATCCATTTTATATTCCTTCTCTAGCTGCTGCCTATGATCTGTTCCACTGACATCAATCGTTTCTCCTTCTGTATCACGTTCACAAACGGTACTGATTGCTTCCACAGAACGGCCAGAACCCAAAATCAAAGTGGTTTTGCCATTCGTATCAAATCGTGCCGTATCTGATATTCGATTCTGGTTACGAACAATTTCGTTTGCATCTGCGCGATTCAAAACCAGTCCAGAGGGCACTTCGGTAGTACCCATTGTTAATTGGTTCGAAGGTACGACGTCATTTTTTCTCTCACCTATTTTCCCTTTTTCACCTGAATTAAATACGTTTAAAGAATCCATTTTTAATTTAAATCACTTCTAAGCACCAAATAAACCACTTTACATAATTAAAATTAATTAATTCGAACTGTAGTTGAGTGTAATTTACCGACTGTTTTCACAAATCAAGTGCCTTCGATTTAGCGTTCTTCGCCATATTGCCAGAATTCTTCTATTTTACTTTTTTTTATGAACATATCGTTTGGGGCATCGAACGGTGATGTCGCCACTGTGGATCAATTTTGATTTCAAAATTTGAGAATAATTAACTACTGAAGTAGTTACCGTATCAAATTAACGCCACCACATCACAATTTTGTTTCATTCCCTGGCGCAATGATAAAGATCGGAATAAATATTAGAATTTTCAAGAAAGACATCATCCCAATTCAAAGTGTTACGTTTTAACCATTCATAGAATTTCAAATGGACTTCCGTTCAGAAGAGTGATACATTATTAATTAATTTATTAACTTTGGGCTTTTTATGCCATATCGCCATAAAGAAATTATTAAAACGGAATACCATTTAGTGAAACTGATCGTAAATATATTCTATGAATGCAATTTTTTTTTGGAATATTTTGATTAATAGCAAATATGTATTTGGATTGATTTGCGGTTCACTTTTAATTGAATTGAATTGCATTACTTTAGTGATGTGCATTCACCAGTCTAATAATAAGATATTTTTTCAGTTTTTGTAACAGTTCTGAATAGAATATGAACAGATTAAAGTCTCATCATTTATTAGTATCTATTGAATGTGAACTATTAAATCGGTTATCCAAATAAGTATGAAATTATTCATTAATTAAATTAATTTTCTTCATCTCCATTTTAACAGTATGCAAGAGATTGTTGAATATTAACTACTACAAAAATAGATAAGGGAATTTATTGATAAATGGAGAATTGACAATAATATGTTAAATGGCCTTACGATATTTTCTTCGTATTAATGGAATACTAAACAACTACACAATAAACAAAAATAAAACAACATTTCGACTTCATACTGAGGTTTAGTGCTTTGAGGTGGTATCATGACCAACATTAACTAAATCATGATGGCTATGTATATATTTTTATGTACAAGATCGCTGGCTCTTTTCTGACTTAAATGTAAGCAATATAAGGTGCTTTGATTTTTACAAAAGTAATACATGAAAAAGTAAATACTATACAATATTAAAAAACCACAATTGATTGTATCGCAGTCACTTACATTCAATATCTGTGCACATTTACCTGGTAGCTCAATTTTTATTATTGCATGAAATCGGTCATACTTCAAACAATATCTATACACTCATTTATAATGAGAGAACTCAAACGAACATATTACGTTGGAAATTCGATATATTCTATACATATAGTCCAAGCATATCATCTGTATGCAACTATGAACCATACGTATGTTATGCTTTCACGAATACACAAAATGTTAATGAACATGCAAACCATCATCTATAAATTTTCTATTACCATTAAATACGCATAAATGGATTACCACAATACCCTATTTATGGTCTATCGAAATTAAATGATATTTATTCTGTTAGCAGTGCATATATTCTTAAAAATTTGTTTAAAATAATGGAAAATGCTCGCAGAACTAATCAAAAGTCACTCCAGTGTAGATTGATATGCTCGGTATGAATTAAATCGCAATAATTAAACCGATATGATGACATTTGTAATAAATTTAGAATAATCTGAAAATTATTTCAAGGTCTTACGAGGTCGAATTAGTTATCCATCATTCCCTTTAAATGGTACCCCACCCATTTAAACAGGAACCCAGTGCTATAGTTTTATATATTACTTGAAATACAGACTGGAATTACAAAATTCATAATGTGACATCCACAATCAAAAAATGAATAATAAACCAACTGAAACTATTGTTTCCAATATTTACCTGTGAATTCATCAACATTATAATAGTTGAGATTACTGTCTATAGTTGTTGTCATTAATTAAGCGATTAATAGATTACCATCTAACATTATTTATCTGTTAATGAAATTATTCAATTTTAAACCACCTAATTCGAATTGTTCCCAACAAAATGAAAATATAACTGATAAAATTGTAAGAATGGGATAACATAAAATAAATCCAATGCATACAAACTTAACTTAATTGTGTAAGAATAAACTTATTGTTCGAATTTATAGTCGATTTACAATTGTGTTCGCTTAATGAGAGTGATCGTTACTGCAGTACTGTATTTTCTATCTATATATTTAAGTTAACCCAACTCAACGAATGTAAACTATTAGGAGACAAACTGAAAGAATGCAAAACAATATTTCAATTAAAATCGAAATTAATTATTAATATATACAGTAATAGTTAATAATTTAGTAATTCCAGTAAAACGTTATTTAATTAAACGATTGTTGCAACTAGTGATATTAAATCAAAACCAAAATAAATTATATGATTAGTTCCTCAAACGATGCGAATTATTTATGTGGTTTTTGAAAACCGTATCATCAACACAGTGGATATAATTACACTGTTATTTTTATTTGCAATTGACCTATCTTTAATAATACACTTCAATTCAAAATCAACATAGATTCAAAACGTTTTGTTTTGGATTAAATAATTAAAGTTTTACGTTAAGCCATTTGAATTTATCAATAGTAAATAGATAAACAAGCGAAATGATAAACCATTCATTGTTGAATTGAACGAATGTAATTGTAACATTCAACAATCTATAACATCCTCTATCATAGTCTTTTGCAACTAAATGAAATGAAAAGTGTTTGGTGAAAAACTCACATTGACTTGAACATGATTGTGTATTCCTAGATATGTACTACTAATACTTAGTTTATCACCGATCTGTTTTTTCATCTATCCATTAAAAGGAATATCTTCGTATACATTTATTTCAATAATCATTTGCACTTTCAGAGCTGTTGTATTGATTGAAGTATAAACTGATAAAAATATGTTGAATATTTTATATAAGACTGGTATTTTAAAAGTATCTATATGCCTGTTGGTATTATATTCAATTTAAATAACGAAAACATTTAGATGCGCGACGTTTTATTATTACATTCAACTGTAATTGAGTTAATATTAGTTGAACTCATACATACTTATGAATATTTAAAATACATTTCATTGATAACACAACTAACTGGTGTTAATTGTAGTATTCGACTGGCTGATACAAGCTAGTCACCATGAACCCATATGCAGTTTTATAAATAAATTTAGAAAATATTAATTTTATTTTCTAATATAGAGTTTTCTACCAAATAAAAAATATTTATTTTACTTGCACAATTGATATTCAATCTAATTTATATGTATGTTTCACATACACATTGATTCTAAAATTAAAACCGAAATTCATAAATAACATAAATTGTTACATGTACGAATCGGTATCTTTGTTTGTGTTTATTTAATTTTTGGGCCTTAATTTTTTTCACTTGATGGGTTACGTATACGTTACTGAGACACATATTTTAATTGAAATAAAAAATAAAGAAACAATAATTATGTGTAAATATAGTAGACGCGTTTCGTTTGATCATGAATAGTATTCAAACTGGATGCAAAAACAACATTGTCTTATTATAATTTTAAGTTGTATTCGATTTAGTATATACGAAGTGGAAAATTGAAAGCGACTTAAATATTAGTTATCCATTTAGTTAGTATATCACCTTAGTTATTGATATGAATATACATAGGATTCAAAATTATCATTGCCATTGGCTTCCACAGTAATCGTAATTCATAGTAATCAATTCAGTATCGTCCACATTGAGAATAAAATTTGATTTCCTTGCAAGTTCCAATTTGTTTGAGTTCCATTAATTTTGCATACAATCTAATTCACTAAATGTAACATTTAATGTACATTCAACAACATGAAAACTATATTTGGCTCATTTATATGTTGTCGCGAACAATGACATACAACTTGAGGTGGATATCAATTTTCCCTTTATAGTATCATTTAAAAGGAACAAAGAATCCTTTCTGTGTATTTCGCGTAACAAATCATTTGTACACACTTGGATTTTATCGTTTGACGATAAATGCTGTAATGAAACGAATGTGCTTCTCTCTCTGTACGTAGCGAAAAACGGTTGTTTGTTTGATTCTTTTATTTTCAATCCTCGCAGGACACAGGATAAAGAATTATTCTAGTAAATAGTGCGTCTAGTAAATGGCGTCGTAAAGCTCACATTTGCGATGCATAGTAAGATCAATTCTATGTTGCTATTAATACGAAATGTCTTTAATTCGGACTATGTACTACATATATATCATACCACTATCTATTGTTTTTCATGAATTTGCTTTCTCATCGCCAATATTATGTGACTAAAGCCCATTAAATTAAATTGTTAGAACGATGCAATTTAACAGATTTCAAATAATGTGTTAACACAACTGAAAACAACAGTTATTTATTGAAATGACCGTGCATTGCTATTAAGGACATCTTCTAGTGTTGGCAGCCTATAGTTCCGTACATTATTCACAATCGCTTAACGTAATATATATGTAATTAATTAATTACATGAATACATATTTTATTCATGATTCAAATCTATTACCTGTTTAAATTTTTCTTTCATTTTGGTAAAGTTTTATTCCAATTCTTCCAAATGACTAACTTTTTACTCTCATTGGTTTTCTTCCCCAAACATTTTTTTCACTTAAGGGAATACAAATTTTGAAAAACATGATTAATTTCTACAAGAAATTAATGGAGAAATAAAATACCTGTAAAAGACACAGACTACTTCTCCAATCGATTGATTCATTCGTGCAACTGACAGCGTTGGTTAGTAATCAAATAATCTGACATATTGAAACGAGGCGTACCGTCCCCCCACATCCCTTCGCAGTACTTTTTACACAAAATTTGACAAGTATTCTGATTTTTGCGAATAAAAATAGAGAACATCGTCGAGTTTTGAGGAATCATCCGTTCCAAATACAAAACGTACTGAACCTGAATAGAGTTTTTATTCGTGAATATTAAATTTTGATACGTAATTAGAGGTAACAAATGAGTCTTCGCATAGTTCTGACTATTTGGGATGTTATTTAATTGCATATCGGTAATTTCTCTGTTTGCAGATTTTACACAATGGAAGTAGATGAACAGGAACCCACTTCGTCAATTAAGGGAGAAAAGAAGAGATTCGAAGTCAAGAAAGTAAGAATTTGCCTATCACGTTTATTTCTTAATTACTGCTCTAATACAGATTAATTCTTTTAGTGGAACGCTGTTGCTTTGTGGGCTTGGGGTAAGAACGAATCAGCCAGATTTTACTGTTATTAACGCCATTAACAATGGATTCTCTTATTGTTTGTTTCTTTAGATATTGTTGTCGATAACTGTGCTATTTGCCGTAATCACATCATGGATTTGTGCATCGAGTGTCAAGCGAATCAGGCATCAGCTACCAGTGAAGAATGTACAGTAGCATGGGGTGTTTGTAATGTAATTTATTTCAATGCTTATTTATTATTGGTTCAGTTTCAACAATTTTTATCTATTTTAGCATGCATTCCATTTCCATTGTATTTCACGGTGGTTAAAGACACGCCAAGTCTGTCCCTTAGATAATAGGGAATGGGACTTCCAGAAATATGGACACTAGATAGAACTTAATAAAAAATTCACTGTAATCAACAAATTTTCTCATTCAATTTTCGAAACCCCTGGAATATTACATTTTAATTTTTATTGTTTGGTGTAATTACTCTCAAACATTAATAAAATTGAAAAATTATGTTTCATCAAATTTTTCTTTATATTTATCATTGTAATTGTTTTTATTGATTTATCACAAAATTTAAACTTAAAAAAGAAATCTTAAAAGAAACATCAAATACAAATTAAATTGAATCTTAATTAGTTTAATAAATGTTCAGAGTAAAATTAAAATGTATGTAACTAAAATATGTATTAATTAAAATTCAGCTAGAACAGAAGATGATCTGGAACCAAATTTATTAAACTATACTCAAAAGATCAGATTTCATTGGCAGTTGCAATTATATCGTCTACATTCAATTAAACATTGAATCATATATTCATAGTTTACTAAATTCTATTCCGCAATTGAAGCTATTTCAAACTAAATTACTAAAATTTCAACTAATAGTCATTATTGAAAATAAATGGCCGAGAAATTTATATTTTCTTGATATAATCAATATTAATTTTTGTGAAAACAAAATTAAGTTTCTTAATTCCGGTTAATTTTTGTAACATCTACCTACATAGGAAAAAAATTTCATATCATGTTTTTAATATTAGCATGTGACCAATTTATAATGGATTACAATTATTTGTGATTGAAAACACTTTTTTACTCTGTCCAATCACTAATCGCCTTCATTATCGAAATGTTTACAATCTTTGTTTGATCTTAGAATACTATTAATTTATCACTTTTCCAATACGTACACTAATAAGATCGTCCTCAATTTTCACTATGTTTTGTTTTCATTTAAATTAAACAACTAAGTTCATGTCAACTAGTTCATCTTCTACATTTCTTCCATTTCACAAATAACAGGAAACAATTAATTTTTTTGAGAATCATTATTACTTTTAACATTCAATCAAATTCATGTTTTTTTAACGCCACCACCGTTTAACTAGTCAATTGATGGCCGATGTTACAATTTTTGTAGCAGTTGCTCCACCAGGAAACACAATAGCCTCCGGTATGAGACCATTTGATGCCAATAAATTTTTATTATCAACGGATGGTGACGTTGGTGTTGCCGTTGAATCTGGTGGAATGTTAATTGTACGCGTCTCATTGCCCAAGATCAGTCTTAATTTCTTCAATGGTGGCGTTGGTGGTGCTCCTGCCTCTGATTTAATACGATGTTTCTCACCATTATCGTCTTTATGACGATGCCGTTTATGATTTTTTGTCTTATGGCGTTTCTTACGTTTTCGTGTTGTGGATGATGCCGTTGAATTTGCACTACTCGTATAATGTGAATCATCACTTTGATCATCATCAATTATGCCATCAACCACTTCATATTCTGGTGTTTGATTATAATTACTGTGAAGATTATCCTCACCACTCATATTCGTACCCGATTCTATTAAGTCATCTAGCATTGGACTACGTTTCATACGCAATGTTAATTTAAGACGACGTTCTGGTGTTTTCAGCAACGGTTGATTCATATGAGAACCACCCAAATAATGATTACTATTTGAAACTAAATTTGATGGTGCCTTATTCTCCCATGATGAAGAACTTTCTGTTTCACTAATACTCTTTGAGAGTTTACGCAGTTTACGTGGTGGTCGAATTACATCTCGGATCCCATTTAAAGATAGTCTACTGATTTCTTCGTTTTTATCGGTCGATATAGTTTTCGCCTGAGTTTCAAAACATGCTGTAAGATTCTGACGATATCTAGTGCCGTTATAGTGTTTCTCACCGTTCGTTTCATGCGAAGTGTCTAATAAATCAGATTGTTCACTTGACAACAGTGTCTTTTGGCTTCTTAACGTTATACCATTTGATTTCCCTGTATGATATTGACTTTTTTCTAAGTTGAACACAATATTAGTTTTTGTTGAATCTTCACTGATAGCATCCAAATTACAACTATTTGATGAACAATTTGATACGAGATCCTCACCATGTACTGAAGATGAGATGGATACAGTTCGCTTCTTTGATTTACGTTTTTTTGTTTCACCTAATTGGGAACCATTTTCAGATGTAGCTGAACTACCTAATCGTACACTACGGCGAACAATACGTTCAACAGTTTCAATTTGTTTTTCTTGTTTAGGTGTTTCCGAAACACCACTCTTTTTTGCACTGCCAAAACCAGGCACATGTTGTGCCATTATCATTTCTGCATCATATTTAGTCATACCCTTTTCCCTTAATTCTTTCATAGTCAATGGTAAATGTTCAATGACACCGTTTGATTGTAAATTATCATCACCGTTTCTATTGTTCACCTGAGTATTATCACTATTATTCGCTTTCCGTTTAAAACGATTTATACGATTACTCGTCTCGCGTAAGCGATAGCCACCAGGTGATTGTTCTTCGCGGGCAGCTTTTTCTTTGGCGAATGCTCCAGTACCACGACGTTCGCATGTCTCACATTCACAATAACAATTGGAATCACCAAAAAAATCTTCACCATATACGCATGTTATTTCCTCACCAATTTCAATATCTCTAAGGACCTGGACGCATGCTGTGTCACGTCCAGTTGGAACAAATTTACAATTGGCACGACAATCATGATTTATATAGGCAGCTGGGCCTAACCATAACTGGGCACAATTTTTGCGGCAAGAATACATCACAGAAAAATCATTTGTTCCTGGTTGCAATAGTTCAGCTTCCTCTTCCTCGGTCATTTCGGCAATACAACCGACTAAATATTCAATTTTATCATGTTTGTACCACTTTTTTGTAGACGATATTTTTGCACCCTTTTGATCTTCCATCGTGTATCGATAGCAGGGTTCAATCATGAAACCAGAATTGTTATCAAAAACTCTTAAATAACGATAAATCTAAAATATATATAACACAAAATTCAAGTAATTAATTCCACAAACATAATACTTGATTGAATGACATTCTTACATGTTCCTGTAATTTTTTCTTATCCGCTTTATTTTTATTATGTAAATGCCTTGGAATCCATTCACCTTTCATTATTTTCTGATAAGCCAGATCATACCGTTGATCCTGTCTAAATTCAGCTACAATTTTCCTTAGTTCATCACTGTTTGCCTTTAACGGTTTATATTGGATATTCATTTTATGTGTCGTGAATCCCAAGTACGGATCCAATACTAACGATGTAGCTAAATCATCGTTCTCAGATAGTTCTCTAGGTGTCATCCCAGCCGGTTGTTGCATTTTGGCCAGAACCACTTGGCTAATGCCACCACTATGCGCAGTATTTCGCTGGTGCGATTGTGGTTTAACGGGATGAAGTCCGGAATCAATCACCATTCTTAAATTGCCTAAAATGCATACATTATTGGTATTTTAGACGTAGATTGTGTCAATGTCGATTGAGTATAACAGGAGCTCCAGTACAGAGTCGAGTACGTACAAAGAATCAACCCAAATCAATTTACATAGAACAAGTAATTAAAAAAAATATCGTTGCCTCTATTCCGTTCTTTACATTCCAATGAGAAGTTTATTGTGGGCCAAACAATTGGTAACTATTCGTTGCACGGAAGTTATTCCGTACCACGTCAGAGCTCCAATAATCATACTCAAACAATAAAACTAAAAACACCATTACCTTTGGATTATCCCAATATTCCGCGAATGTTTGCATTTTATTAACTCTCTTGCTGAAGAAATTTGGTCTTAGACGCTCTTAAATCCAACATGGCGTTGAACAATCACAAACTATTCTGTTCTTGATCGAGTCCAGTACTCCCAATGCGACTTGATAGAATCACCGTAAACTAGTGGGAGTCTGCTCCCAGTCCTGATTTTAAATTCGAAATAGCCCAAACTGAATTCCGGAACAATCTGTGAAATTTTGCATTGATCTTGCAACCTCAACTGAGCTCTCTTTCGTAATCGAAGAAAATCTTCGCACTCGTCTCGCCTTTTTGTGTACACACGAAACCGATGTTATAATTCCTAAAAAATCGCAAAACTAATTATTTCTGAACGTGGAAGCCCTCAGAGTCCGTTTCCAACTGCAATTGATGAGACGCTACGCTGGTCCACAATATGTATCCTCGTATGTTTAATTTATTAATATTATTAACAAGTTTTTTAGAATTTTTTATTTTATTTTTCGTCACTCTTTCGGGCGAAGAGTTCGGGGAGAAATTCGAATACATGTCATATTTGACAAACATAATGGACTTTTAGTACCATCTGACAAATAATTTTAGTACAAACAATTACAAAAATTATTAAATTGGAATAATTTCACTTTAAAATTTCGCGTTTAAAATTATGATCCTGTCGATGGTGTTCTAACCGGGTTATACTGTATACATATGTATCGTCCATATATATTCTACTTATAAATTAAATTTTAACTATTTTAAGACCAAAAAAGTCGTCTTCTTAAAATTTAAAGAAGAAGCCAAAGATCTTTCAAGTATGTTGCCACATATTTCAAATATGTATAGTAATTGTTTCAAGTGATCCAATAGAAAGTCTTCTTTATTTATTTTTAAAATCACATTTGGACTAATTGCCATAACTTATTAATATTATAGACATCATAAAATTTAATCAAAAATCATTGTTAAAATAAATCGATTTATTTGAACAATCTATAACAAGTATCACAAACGTTAATTATTCAATGGAAAAGGATTCCAATTTTACCATACGTATATGTATATGTATGTACCATGTCCATTGGTTATCAATTTTATTCCGTTTTTGTAATTAGTATGGGCTTCAATTTATTGCGTTCCTTGAATTTGAGCTTTTCTTTACTGATAAAGTCAGTCAACGCTTTCTTATAGTGAAATGCTCCAAACAGGTCATAAATGTATTTAAATCCCATATAACCGATTAATATGATTCCCCCGAAGAAGAGTATTAAAACGACTACAGAACCAAAAAATCCAAAAATAAATATTGAAACCAAAGAGAAACTACTACTACCTGTAATACAAAATATTGATTATAGATTTTATTATTTAAATCGCTAATTGTGTTCACGTACCTTCTACAAACGCGAATCCTATAAATGTTAAAATCATTGCGCCCAACGTGAATACCATAAAGAACAGGAACGACAAGGCCAATGTAAAAGCAGTTGTTGCTAATAAAATTGCAAGTACTTTATGTTGGACAAAATAACGTCCACAAATATCAATTAATACCGGACCACCGGATTCTAAATAAACTGTCTCCAGGACTTGTTTTGTTTCGCCAACTGCAAATTAGGGAAATTGAATCTAACAATAATTTAATTTCATTCAATGTCGTTTTCATCCTTACGGGTCTTTTTCCCTTGAATGTATATTTGTTGCATTGAAGGTGTTTTTGAATTATCAACTTCATTTATGAATAAATTTGTTTCAGTTTCCTTATGTGCTGTAGCCACAGCTGCCCTTATTTGTTGGGCAATTTCTGATATTTTTTCATCATTTTGTACTTCTGGTGCACTGTGAGCTCTTGTACAAGGTGTGATTACTTCACCGTTAGCCAGATTTTCGTCCTGGTTGAACGAAATAGAAATATAATCATTAGCCAATGATCCATCGCCAATACCCACCGGATTGTAGGATTCATGTACATTCTTCAATGAATTCATTTTATTAACAGTCACACACGCACACACACAAAAAAAACAACTAACAATAAATTTGACCAATTCGAAATAATCTCTATTCAATCGTTGGTTTTGTCGCAAGTAAAATGAACCTGTATTTCAATTGTTTTTACAATTTTTTCTCGAAAACTAGAACTAATATTTAAGTTCTTTTATTTAAAATAACAAAAAGATTTGGTTAAAAAAGAATAGTGTTTTGTTTGTATCCAATATTGTGTCACTTGTGGCATATGAAATTTAAAATCATGGGAGTCACGGTGATTTTAAAAATCACAATATTGCTCTCACAGGTTCATCATCCTATCGAGTTGCGCACTGTTGCAAGGAATTCCAAACACCATTTAGCTAGTTTTGAGGACGTGCTTCCATCCGATAACATTGGTAAGTGAAATAATTATTTTTTTGACAAAGAATCGGTCATTAACACCGATTTGTAATTCAGGAAATCAATTTAATTTTTCACCGATTTAATAATCGGCATATGAAAAATATCAGAACACGCAGACACATTACTGTTAATAGTCTTCATATATCGCACATTGTGAATACAATTATTGCTTCACTTAAGCGTATGTTATCCCAATACCACGATCCCGGGTGTAATTGAACACAACTACAAGTGTTACCGGTGTGTATTTTAATTATTGGGTGGGATAGTGTTTGTTGAGCTTACATTGGAAATTTGGTGTGATTTACTAATTTCGTTCCTATTGTTATAATAAGTAATCATTTATAACTCAAATTTATCGTAATAAATAATTTGTTGCAACGTAACTTGCCACGAAAATATAGGTAACCAATTTGTTAATGCATTCTTTATATTTTAGACACGCGTTCGCACAGAATTGGAGCATTTCCTGAGTACAATTTATTTAATTCAATTGATTTTTCTCCCGGTTAAAAGTTCCGAATATTAAAAATTATGTCTTTGAAAGATGTGAGTTAACTATAGTTAGTGACATGACGAAAAGTAAAGTTTTACATTCTAATTAATATTCTTGCATTTAGCAATTTGAGACGGCAGCTGAGATTGCTAAAACTTTGAAGACTCGACCGAATGATGATGATCTTCTCGAACTTTATGGCTTGTACAAGCAGGCAACAGTCGGTGATTGCAACACCGGTACGTAGTGTTTCTATCGCGATGACATTGGAAATTAATAAATTTAATACTTATCATACAGATAAACCAGGTCTGCTCGATTTCCAAGGCAAAGCTAAATGGGAAGCATGGAATAAATGTAAAGGAACAGCCACTGAGGCTGCAATGCAAGATTACATCAACAAAGTGAATACCCTTGCTACCACACATAATTAGATGTACTTGCTATATTTTGATTGGATTAATATTTGTCACCAAAAAATAGGTGTGAATTACTGCACAACACTTCGATAAATAATTTTTTAGTGTTTGTATTAGATATAAATGTAAAACAGCACATAATATATAATTTACATTGTTATCTAAATAATAAAGTCTTATAATACATTAAAAAATGTTGTTCATTTATAATCTCATTTTAACTATTTTTTAGTTGCTGTTGATTGTAAAACTCTTGTTGCAATTCACGATAATTCTTTTCAAGGATAGCCACCTAAAATTAAATATGTTTAGTCTGTTTATACAATGGAATCTGAAAATATTATGATAATGTTATACTTCTTCAAAACGCATTGCTTCACGCGCCTGTTTTATATATCCTTTGATAATATTCATTTGTTCAAGTAGCGGATCATTTGCACTGCTGTGATAGCTATTGGTAAATGTTTGATGACTAGACCAATTATCTAGTGATGATAAAACAGACTAGAACAGAAAATTGTAATTAATGGACACTTTGGACATCCTCGTGCAATAAATAACTTACACCAGATGCTGAGTTTGATGCTGTAGATAGTTCGATGGTCGGATTTGTGAAATTAATATTTTCCAACTCATACTTTTCTATTGCTTCCGATGCCAATCGTCTTTCACGTTCGATTCGCATTTCTGTTTCTCGTTTACGTTTCTCTTGTATTTTTTTAATATCTTCTTCTAATGGTAGTGGAGGAAGTGATAATAATTCTTCTTTAATATACTTAATACATGCCAAGCGAACAGATTTTTTTAATGCCTCTTCTCGACTACCTTCTTGCGTGTTTATTCCCAATATTTTTTTGCTAATAACATCAACTGTTTCCGCAACATGGCCAATTTTACTTCGTAAAGCGCTTGCATCCCCTACATGAAATATAGAGTCGCCTTCATAAAGACTATTAATTATTTTAGAATACATTGGAATGTCTGGTGCTATGCTATTTTTTAATTCATGAATGTTTTCATATAATTGTGTTATAGGTGGTCTCGCAGTTCTGCTATCCTGCATTTCTTTTCTAAAATTTTGAATAAATCAATACATTTAACTATTAACATCATTTTTTCAATTAATTAAATATTAGTACCTATTATCAAGTAAATGTAAACAATGATCACATATGCGAAGAGTGTCTTTATCCTTTTCATCTGCTCGCAATGCAGTATTTATAGCAGCAACAGTTAATGAAGGATTTACTAGATCAACTACAATCACAGTCAAAGTTAAATGAAAAATATAATATCTAATGCGCATATAAGTTCCCATACTTGCTTCAGCTACATCTAAAAATTGTGAACAATCATGACACATTATCGATCCACATAGTCGACAATGGTGTTGCCGCCTCGCCAAGTGGAAACTTCTTGCACAAGACGGACACAATTTCACAGATTTTCCATCAAGCCATGGAACTAACTAAAAATGGATCAATAGAAAGTCTTTGTTTCATAGATCGATTTCATATTATTTTTCATTATTCTACCGTTTGTTCATGGATTTTTCGCTGTGATGGCTCTATCGGTCGATCCGTCACTAATTTATGCAATCTTATTATCAATTTATTGGTCTCTGTAGCATATCTTTCTAATCGAGGGGTTCTGCATGAAAAATATAGTAAAACGGTGATAGGTAAATGTTTAACAAACGTCATTATCTATATACCTTATCGCCTTAAAGTATTGAGTATGATCTACGTCAGCTCCTTCCTCTTGAGGCAAAGTGAATATGGGCGTAATTATTGGACGTACTGGCCCAGTAAAACCTTTCAGCGTGTCGTCAAAATTTTTAGCCAAATCCCCTGAATCATCAAAATTCAATAACCGTTTTTTAGCAGTGTTGAATATCCCTCTCAAGGATTTAAGCAAGTCTTGTTCTTCCGAATGATATCGCTCAACATGAGATGTAAGCCGCTCAGGTGTTTTTAAATCGTCCTTACAAATCGGACACAAGAATCCCTCAAGAATGCCATCGTCGTCTCGTTGGTTGCTCTTATGGTGATGCATCTCAACAGGAATTCTGGATCTTTAAGTGTTACCTCTTGTGATGTTTCACAGCTAAAAACTTAAGATTAATTCATTCTTTTTCAACCTTCCACAGAAAACAGTAAACACCAAAATCATAACATTCATGTGTTTTATTTTTGCTTTGACACTACAGAAACAGCTGATTATTTTTTCCATCCGCCTTTATTTGAATTCTGGGTAATATATAAAAATAAATTACAAAAAAAGAAAAATATTAATTCAATGAAATCGTAAATAATAATTAGAATTCAATAAAATTACAAAACAACATGGTGTTGGTAACGTTCGTTAACAACCGATTTTCTCAACCTCATCACAATTTTCGTGATCTAAGAGTATAATCGGTTTTTGAAAGTAATCTTGAAATTTCATACACATCGCTAACGTTTTCTCGCTATCTACTAAATTGATCGCGATTCCATTTTTACCAAATCTTCCAGTTCTTCCAATTCGATGAAGATAGGTCTCACAATCGGCTTCACCATTCAAATCCATTGGTAAATCAAAGTTTACTACGACAGTAACTTGTTCAATATCAATACCGCGAGATAAAACATTTGTTGTTATTAAAACTTTATCCTTGCCAGCACGGAAACGATCAATAACATGTAACCTTTGCTCAACGGTTAATTCACCAGAAAGCATAGCAACTGTGTGCCCGTCTCTTGCCATTCGTACCGCTAACCACGAAGCCGCAACTCTTGTCTGCAGTTATAATGAAATTATTTTAATTGAAAACACCCGTAAAATAATATGGTCTGCCAATAAATCCTTACATGACAAAATATAATGGCTTGACCTATAGTAATGGAACCATAAATATTTCGTATTGCTTGAAATTTTTCATTCTGGTCCCAGCATCTAACATAATATTGCTTGATATTATCTAATGCTTGAACTTCTCTTTTTAACGTTAATATTATTGCATTCGGGACAATAATTTCTGCAAAATTCAATACTTCTTTGCAGTATGTTGCGGAAAATAAAATCATCTGACAATGATTTTTTTGCAATTCTCTAAGAACATTAACCATGAATTTAAATTTAGACATAATTTTAAGCTACTCACTTATGGATTCGAATACATTGATCTCTGTGTCCTTGCAGATCAATCATAACATCAGCTTCATCCAATACGAATATTGTAATTTTCTTTAAATCGAAATATTTATATTTCAAACTCCAATCCAAAACTTTTCCAGGTGTACCGATGATAATGTGTTCGGTAAGTTTTTTTCTTCGGTTTTCATTTTCCTCACCCCTTATAACAAAACGCATTTTGATATCTGGTAGATATGAAGACATTTTTGCTATTACCGTTCCAGTCTGAACGGCTAGTTCATAGGTAGGTGACAAACAAATAATTTGTGGATAATTCTTCAAAACATCTACTCGACTCAATATTGCCAATACGAATGCTGCTGTTTTACCGGTACCTGATTGTGATTGAGCAATCATATTTTGTGGAGGTTCAGCTAATAACGTTGGTAACACTTGCTCCTATAATGAACTTATAATTTAATAAAATCCCAATGTGAACGGCTCAATATCCTAGTAATACTAACTTGTATTTTCGATGGGTTGTTGAACCCCATTGAATATATACCTTTCAAGAGCAAAGGATTCCTGTAATATACAATTAAATTTAATTGATGACGAGATCTCATATAATATTGCATACAAACGAAGGGCTTCAAATGATTTCACAGAATACAAAGGTGAATTCTGATCTTTACGTTGAATTTCTAAAGCGCATTGTGATCCTTCCAACCCATTTTGAATAACCTTTAACAATAAGTTGGCATTTGGCGGACTAGAAAGCATATGAAAAACGGGTTACGGAACAATAGAATATAATTAGAATGATGAGATCCTACCATGAAGTACCATCATTTTCTTTCGGGACAAACGATCTTAAAATGCAGCTATCACCACCTGCACCCAGAGTGTTTTCATTTAACTGAAAATATGAAGTTAATTATTGACTTTGGGATAGATATTCGGACGAGCAGTGTATTCTCAATGTCCTGTTGCCGACAATTCCTACCTGAGAAATTGATTCATATTCCGCTCTTCGAGCCCAATCGCCACTTGCAAGACTCGCCATTTCAATGACTAAAATGAATGCTTCTTATTAAAATAATTACTTCGAATGGTATAACGTCGACGACAAATCAACTACGATATTTAACCTCAAGAACCAAACGAAAACGGTTCAGTATAACCTAAAAGTGAAATGCAAGGAGGCTGCGAAATAAATAATATGTAAATTTCGTTTTAAAAACGCTACATTTAAAATTTTATTCGCTTTACTCACGGCTTTACTCAATCTGTTTGATTTGTATATCAGACCAATTTAATGCAGCTATATCTAACTGAAATTCTCGTTAATCTTTAAGATTACTAAGTGATTGGGAATCGGCAATAAGGTAGAGTGCAATTTAGAGTATCATATCTGTTCGAATAACTCATGTGAATTGTGCACCCATTTGGAATGCATGGACAGCAGCTATTTGAAAGGCGTGTCAATTTGGATCCGATTTCATGTAAATTCATTTAGAGTCGCTTTCAACCGTTCTCAATCTCCAAATGAATTAAATTCATGTGAAAATCGTCATATGAATTTATACGCCAGTTGATAATTAATTTTGAAAAGAAGAATTTAAATTGATATTTAACAAGTTGTATATGCATTTTAAAGGGATGCTGTGTAATTTTATTTGGACGATTTTGAATTATTAATTTACTTGAGCTTTTTAACTGCGGTAATATTTTTTGAGCTTTTACGAATATGATCCAAAATCGATTTTTATTAATTGTTTTTTTTTTAAGTTATCTGGTTTTTTAATAGTTTCATACAGTGGTGTAGTTGTTCATTTCTATTATTGCCCATTGGGCAATATAAATCATAACTAAACTCAGTAATAATTCTGTATCTGAAAAATCAGTCCGAAAATATGGGAGTTTTTCGGAGATATGATATGGAACCCATGTAACTATCAGAGTAATTTCGGGCAATAATACTTGTTTGATATTCGTAATTGTAATTCTCTGCGTTTTTGTTCCTGAAATTTTCTTTAAAACGCTTTTTATTCTCCCTTAAGACTATATTGAATTGATGATTTGGATTGCATGCAAAATAGGAACTATAATTTGTTTTGACTTTTTTGTTCATTGAATGTGAGAAACCAGTCAATTGAATATAAACAATTCAGAATAATCAGAACAAGTGAACAAACATTTGGATAGAGTAGTATGAATTGTTATTGATATTTTGGACAGAGTAGAATTCAAGTTGTAATAGAATACACCGTATTCGTTCCGTATCAGGTTGTACGGATGTATAAATATATGGACCACCATCAACATTTACGACTATATAGCCACGGATGAAGCTAATATCGCTCTGAGAGGCAATTATTGTTACAACGTCCTATCATATTAAGAACCACCATCTCATTTGTTGATGTCTGACAATACTAATGCAGGCCATGACCGGACAGCGGTTGTGGCGCCGTGTGTGTGTGAGTGAACGGGCCCATATGATTTGTCACATTAGATTGTTTATATTTATTTAGACGGCTTTTTCAAAAAAATTAACAAATCATTATTTACCAAAAGACAGTTTTTAGTATAGTGTGGTGTAACCCAGTGGGTTTTCACGATTTTCCACAATAATATTTTCACGGCGTTTCATATTAATTTCACTGAAACGCATTGCTTAAGAAAACGAAATCAAATTAAATTTTCCGATTGTGTATAGGAAGACAGAAGACGTGTATAAATAATTGTGTTATCAAGTTTCGGCAATACACTGTATTATTTAATCATTATTTGTTTAATTCTATATATAAATCATCTATTTTCTTGTGAGTTTTTCAAGCTAAGTTGCAGCACACTAGCAATGGCCAATAGTGCCGTTATTGTATTAACACCGAACGGTAGAAGGCAAACAATTAAAGTGCAACCGAGTACTACAGTTCTTCAGGTATTCGGAATTCGAGTCTTATCCACAATTTGTGCAAGTAATGGTCTCACACAATTTATTTTAGATCCTAGAAGATGTATGTAAGAAGCACAATTTTCCAGTTCAGGAATATGATCTGAAGCATCACAAACGGGTTCTTGATCTTACGATGATGTTTCGTTTTACCGGGCTTCCGAACAATGCCCAACTGGAAATGGTGGAGGCAATCAAGAAAAGACTAGATCCAAATACAACTGAAGTGGTACTTGGACTGCAATTAGAAAATGGGACCAGATTTCAGGGTTCATTTAAACCAACTGCGTCAATTTTAGACGTCCTTAAATCTCTTTGTCCAGCTGAATGTTTGACTGAACATGCTGTTGTTGTCTATATGCGTAAAGAAATTTTCGGAGAATCATTGCACTCAACCACTTTAAAGAGTCTGGGACTTACCAATGGTCGAGCTATTATGCGATATTTAGTTAGAAATCCAGATATACTAAAAGAGCAAGCCAATGTATCGTCACCTTTATTACCGAAACCATCAGATAAACCATTGGAAGAATCAAAGATTGAAACTAAACGACAAATGACAGGCGATGTAGTTGGTGCAAGTACAGACAATAATGAGCTAATTGTTCCGAAACCTGAACCAATGGAAATTGAACATGAACCTTTAATTACAAGTGAAACTCTGGTTACAAATATTGATTCGAATTCTGTACCGAGTTCATCTCAGAGCCAAGAATGTGAAATACGGACTATAAATCCCATATCATCAAAAAGAGATGGTGCAACAAATATAGCACCAATCACTGAACCAGAATCTAGTGACATTGAAGAAGATGAACCGGAAATTATTATCGTAATTGCAAATTAGATAAAGATTACTTTTGTTTCATTTTAATGATTTCTTTTCTAGCTAGGTGATCGAAATGCAGTTTTGTTTTCATTAGAAACATCCTCTAGGGTTGCATACGATGATATTCCTGACTCATTTTTTGATTTGACGGTGCATGATGTACGAGTACTATTACGTGACCTAAAAAAAGAAAGTGAAAATTTGGAGGAAGCTCCAATGTTAACTTCAAAAATGAGGGAATTAGAAGAAAATAAAAAAGTTCTATCTCGAATGAATAGTTATAAAAAGGCTGTACTACGTATTAAGTTTCCAGATCACTTGGTGCTTCAGGGAACATTTAATCCAGTAGATACTGTCGGAGCCGTAATTGATTTTGTTCGGCCATACCTAATTGACCCACAAATGGACTTTCATTTATGTAATATTATTCAATTAGTTTGAATTGAGTTATTTGTTAATTCGATATTTTAGTTTTAACACCGCCCAAGACTATTTTATCTTCGGATTCCCATTTAGTCGAGGCTGGTTGTGTACCAACAGCTCTTATGCATTTTGGAACAGAAAAAAAATTTGATGTAAACGCAAAAGTACTGAGAAAAGATCTACAAAATAAATTATCTACGCCCAGTGCTGCATTATTGGCAGCTTCAAAATCGAGGTATCTTTGTATAAATGTGTGCGCATATAGATTTTAGTATTTATTAATAATATTTGGTTTTAGAAACGTGAAAGTAACAAAGTCGGGCCCGCCATCAGGTGGACATGTCCTAGGACATGGACCTGCATCGGAAAAAGGAGCTGTTGCCAAATCCAATTCATCAACAGGAACTTCTAGGAATTCTGTTGATGGTAAGAATATGCCCAAATGGTTTAAACCAACAGGCAAATAAATTTTGTTTCAAATAATGATTATAATCCTGTGAGGAAATATTCTTTCAAAGTATATAGCTTAAACTTAAAAAGAATAAAATGTTAAAATTAATTTATTTTTCCATTTATTTATTATCTATTCATTGTTATGTTTCTGTTTAGATTGTACATGTTTTAGCGTTGGGAATATACGTTTATTCAACAGCATTATTCAAATTTTCACATCATAACAATTTATCATGTATTATTTATATGAATATATGGGGTCTGGAACATTATTAGCAATTTTAATGTACAATATAACATTTTACAATCATCATACATATATATAATATGTATATTTTTCTATAAATGATTATCCTAAAGAATTGTGTGTTATCCGATTTCTTCACATAAGTGATAAATAAATTATCATTACACTACGTGAACTTGTGTGTGTTTATCAATCAATGGCGAAAGATAGAACTTTCAATGAATGTATTTAATTGCACAAAAATTCACAATTAATGGGAATACATGGCATTGAAGTCTGTTCGAGTGGTAAAATTCAATATCAGATTGCGAAACATTGATAGGCCTTTCACGACAAATATCTTTGACTATTAATTATTATTTACTAAATATTTTATTTATTAATCGTTTGATTCATAACGCATTCTACACGATAATTACTTTAATGTTTTAATTCGGAAATTTTTGGAGGGACCAATTGCATTTTTATTATTTATTTAATTTTGTTAATTTCTTATCTAATTAGGAAATGGATGATAACACGAATGTAAGATGTCAGTATTACCTACACACTATTCACGAGTTTTTTTTTTATATCATGACCACGTAATATAAATGCCTTAATTATTTTCAATGCTCAAATATCGATAATTTCTCTACATACGAGAACCCTTTTGTTGTAAAACTTTAGCACGATCATTTGATTCTTGTTCACGGTTTGTTAATGTGCTGGCACATTCTTTCGACACAACGAATAGAAATTCAGCATTTTCCTCTGATCCATAATTATACTGTGTTCCAATATTAATGAGTTGTTCGAATCGCCACCCATCCGACATTGTCGACACCATCTAAAAATAATTATATAAGTTCATTAGAGTAATTCTAACATAAATATGTAGAATGTCTACTACAGCGTCTCCGATTATATATTTGCATGCAATATTTCTTTACTCACTTGAGTTAATTCATTTTCCTGGCATTGTAGAACTCGGTACACCCGCTTCTTGTCTAAGGCAGGTCGCTAAAAAGTAATTAAAAAAATGGAGATATGTTTCGATGATAAACACGAATTCATTGAATATGAACTTACTTGGTCCCGTCTTGATATACATTCTTTTATCAGACTTATCAAATGTGTAACATTATAAAATTCTGCCTCTTCGAGGACGCCTTCCTCCGAGAGACCGTCTAACACTAGTTTTCCATGGCGCAAGTAATTCAAAACAGGCGCGAAATATCTTGGATCACGATCTATCAAGTAAGCACCTGTTTCATCCTAAAAGTAATCAATAACAGAATCAATTAATTGTTCTAGTTGAACATGACCATTCCTTTTCATGTATAATGATGATGGAACTCACTCACCTGATCCGAAATTAGATCGCTATCCTCTTGAATGAGTCTATATAGAAATGAATTTGGGTCTCGTGCTAAAGTTGTCTTCGTTGTTAGAAAACATGTGCCGCCCACATTTAATCGGACCCACTGGTTCTTATTTCCTAGCTTATTATCCATTTTATTCTCTACCACTTAATTTGGTTCTAAAAAATGGTAAACACTCGATGTGCCCACTGTTCGATTTAACTAAATGTAATTCAATTTCACGATATCAATTGCAGTCGAATTTTAATCAAAATAAAACTTCCGAATAAACTTTTTCTTTAAATGTTTGCCAATTCAATTTGAACCAATTCGTTTAAATAGAAGTAAAGTTACTGTATACTATTAATTAGACTATTACTGTGTACTATTAAAAAAAATCTAGAACGGCACTTGTTTAAGCAAAAGTCCTTTGTAAAGCCATACACTATAATCAATCCGACAAATAAATATCACTTCATCTTATAGAAATTCTAATGCACACTTGTTACCCTTGTTAGCAGCTTAAATTAAATTAAATTAATTGCAATTTTATTTTACACTATTCAAAATTAATTTATCCCCTTACGATAGAGATCTTGACGATATAAAAACACTGTGTTTGTTTCCTTTCTTCCAGTTCCCCTTCCAACCACTAGAAAATTATAGGAAAAACTCAGAAACATTCCCACCAAGTCATAGTAAATTATTATGAATGATTTGGGCAAACTGATAAATTTATTAGCATAATTAAATAATGAGAAGGGAAAATACTGAGTTTACACATTAAACTCTATTTCAAGAATGTTTAATGATAAAACTAAATAAAATATTATAATTCCATAAATAGGTTTCTACAAAAAATCGATTCAGTGTATTAAGCAATCATGAATAAAATGAATATTTATATTAAGTACTGGAGAACTGGTTGCATCACCAAGTAAATTAAATAGTTTTATTTAATTAAATAATTAAATCAAGCACCAGTTTGAGTACAAATTGCATGCAGATGCGTACGATAGTTATGCATTCGCATTGTCTAATGTACTTTTATTTAGCATTTCCAGTGACAACTCGGATGCACAATCGACTTTTGATAGTTTCTGCCTATGAACCGGAGAATCTCGCATATAATTGAATTATAAAAACACGGTCGTGAATTTTTCGGTCGTGAAATAATTAAATTGAATTTTTCTTTCGCTTTGGGAGCCATTAGTAGTTGAATAACTGTTACTATTGTTCTGAGCAACCACCTCATTTACGACTGTTTGACTGTGAGTAAACCGCCGATTTTTAGTCAAGCGACGTGCGTTGCCAGTTAATTTATGTGAATTGGGTTCTAAGTGTTTGATAAAACATCAAATAATCTGATTTAAAATTATAGTCAAATTATTATAAGGCTTATAACTTTATTAAATAATTTTGCGCGAATTAAATATAGTTGTGAGTGAGATTTACAATCAGTGGAGCATTACAAGCGGTCTGATCCTTCATTCCCGGGTATTTCTGTTTCGTAGAACCTGGTTTTTAATTGGGATAGTAAGAAGAGAAGATCGTACAAACATACCATAAGAGCTCCCGTTAGTTGTTTTATTAAATTGCGACAAAACTTTAAAATGGTAAGTACCACTTCCACCATTAATTTTATCTATTACGTATGTGGTGCTGTGGAGATGATTGCGGGGCCTTTTCAATTAGTGGCGATAAATGTTATTAATTTTCATTTATCGGCATCGAGTCGATGTGCTATCATTTGAGGTTAAGTACCAGACATCGAGACTGATTCGATAGGGCCGCATACATACACTTTGCTAATCTACTTGTTTTCGCGGTTTTCCATAATTTTAATGCTAATGGTATCCTATTTATAATTGCTCCTGTAGTCCTCGACAAATGATGTTATTATGGATTCGGAGAACAGTGGACCGAAAACTGAAACGTCTCCAGACGATATGACTTCGAAGGATTATTACTTTGATTCCTATGCCCATTTCAGTATCCACGAAGAAATGTTGAAGGATGAGGTACGGACATTAACTTACAGGAATGCAATGTATCACAATAAGCATTTATTTAAAGGGAAGGTACGTGTATCAGTTTACTAACTGATAATCAATAATTTAGTAATAATTGTTATTGTCTGGCCTAGGTGGTTTTAGATATTGGATGTGGTACCGGAATACTTTCCATGTTTGCGGCTAAAGCCGGTGCATCTCGAGTGATTGCTATCGAGTGCTCAAATATTGTAGATTATGCAAGGAAAATAATTGAACGTAATAGATTTTCGGATGTGATTACAATTCTTAAGGGTAAAGTTGAAGAAGTCGAATTGCCACATGGGATACAAAAGGTGGACATAATTATTTCAGAATGGATGGGGTAAGATAATTTTAGCATTTTATTAGTATAGGCAATAATGCTAATATTTCTTTTTTCTATTGTAGATATTGTCTATTTTATGAATCAATGTTGGACACGGTATTATTTGCACGTGATAAATGGTTGACGCCAGATGGTATGATGTTTCCAGACAGATGCACTCTTTATATCACTGCCATTGAGGATCGTCAGTATAAAGATGAGAAGATCAATTGGTGGGATGATGTCTATGGTTTTGATATGAGTCCAATACGTGAAGTGGCTATTGTAGAACCGTTAGTAGATGTGGTTGACCCAAAACAAATTGTATCGTCGTCTTATTTAATTAAGGAGGTAGATTTGTACTCAGTGAAAAAAGAAGATTTAGATTTTTCGTCAAAGTTTCGATTAGTGGTAAAACGAAATGATTTTGTGCAAGCTCTTGTAACCTACTTTAATGTAGAATTTACGAAGTGTCATAAGTTATTGGGATTCAGTACATCGCCAGAATCACCATATACGCATTGGAAACAAACAGTGTTTTACTTTGATGAGCATATGACCGTTAAGAAGGGCGAGGAAATTTACGGTACATTCAAGATGAGACCAAATGACAAGAACAAACGAGATCTCGATTTCATTATCGATATCAATTTCAAGGGAGAGTTATCTCAGGTTCACGAAGAAAATCATTACAGAATGCGTTAAATATTTAATTATTTAGCTGTAATTTTTATTTAAACCTTTTTATAAGCCTCTGAATCCATAAATCTATAAAAATATCAGCTGAAAATGATAAAAACGAAAAAGACATAGAAAATATATACCACAAATATTATTCTTACAAATTATCTGTTTAATGAATTTAAAATTTCATAAGTTTGATTTGTTTTCGGTCATGATCTACAATTATTTGAAATACTGTAAACAAAAAATTTTCGATAGTATTCAAACACAACCGAAATCAAAGTAATAATTAACTCATCAACATTGATTAAAATTATTTAGGTTTGGAATTATTATACATTCTTCGCTAATTCTTCAATTACTTGTTTTGCTATTTCATCGTTACGACACCCAATGAGCCCATTTGAATTACATTTTCCAGATGATCGATGGTAATTTATTGGTACTAACTCATGTGCTGCTATTGATTCACGGAAACTATACAGATTCCCTCCGAATGCCTTAAGAATAGCTTGTCCACCACATGTATCCCATTTGAACGTTGTACAGCCAGATACAAAATATATAGATGACATTCCATTTATAACAGTCAGTATTTTGTAACCGGCACCACTTGCATATGTACAATTGAAGCCCATTTTTTCAAACATGTTCATATAAAGAGAATTCTCGGCCATTGATAATACAGCAAGTTTCTCATTAGTCGCTGGAAATTCTTCACTGGTTTTATGGATTCCATTATATGATACACCCCAATAGATTTTACCCTTGAATCTGTAATACACATCGAAATAGAAAATTTTTTATGGCTTGATACGTAAATCGGCAAAATATCGGGTTTAATAGAAACTTACTCTTCGTTTACTTTTTTATAAAACGGTTGGTTTATGACGCCGAGTATGGGATTTCCATTAACGGTGTCATATACTCCAATTAGTACTGTTACACAACTTAATCCGTTCTTTGGAAATGATTCAGACGACGAATCAACTCCTCGAATATATTCGGATGTCGCATCTGAAATTATATATGTATACATTTTAGTGTATGTTAATTGTATTATTATTTCGTTCTCATGATACACACCGATTGGATCAATCCAAATTCCTAACTTAGATAAATCTATTTCTACGCCTTCAAACTGAGGAAGTTCGTTGTTGAGATTGATTTCAACATGGACTTCGTGAGCTAACACATTGGATGCATCACAATCATTGTTCAATACTTTGCACAATCTTTCAGCTGTTAAGTGTTCATTTTCTAGCACCTGAACGTCTACTGTCTCGCCAAGGATATTTGTAAAAGTTGATGATTCCTCTCCCTTAATGTTATTGAGCAACTCCGGAAACTAAATGTAAAAAGAAATATTATAATAAGTTTTTCCGTTAATTCATACCCTATCCCCTGTTTACCAGAAGACCAACATCGTGACGAATAGTTTCTTGTATCAGCACATCCGCCAGAGTTTTGAAGTCTTGAACGAATCGGGGATTTGCTTCTGCTGAACTCTTTTCTTGTACAAGGAGGTTTAATAAGTGGTCGTTCTTCCTGGTCAGCCTAGCAATGTTGGCAGCCTTCTCGGATGCATTTAATAGTGCATCCAGCAGAGAGTGTAGCATTATTGATTATATTTATCCCTAATTTTGATTTCCAGTTCAGTCTGATATCAAAATCACTAGAAGTTGCTCAAAACACACCTCCACTTGACTAACTGAAAACACGATTCAGATCCAATTGAATCGACAAAATTCAATCTTGCCCGACTCAACTGGGCGAAATGGTCGTCAGATCGTTTCCAAATACAGCAGCTGATGATTCAAGTTCGTGAGTTGCGCAATTGAAATCGACAATTGAATCAAGTGACCGGGAAGCGGGAAATTTCGTAAAAGGAAAAAAGACTTAAAAGAAAATAATTAGAAATTAAGTGGAAAGGAAACCTTACGCAAAATAAATTATAATTAACGTGGGAACTGAATAAACAAGAAAAAGTCGAACCAGATAAAAATTAAAGAAAAATTGAGGCAGAGGCAACGTTGCAATAAATTTGTCATAACAATCGTTTTTTTTCAAATTTAATCACATTGTCAGGAAATTGGTTCATTATTCGGTTTTAATTTGGTAACCGTATTTGGTTTGAATGAAGATGTCCACGTAAGTAATTAGTTATTCAAGATCATTTCGAACTGGCATTAAACAGTGGCAATCGTATTACAGAATTTCCGTTGGTATTAAGGAGGTTTTTCCGCAATACAACAAATTACAATTAAAAAATGATGTGTACAATGCACGTTTCCCGTACAAATTGTGGTTGCTGATCCATCAGGACGGCCATCAGGTGGTGACATGGGGAAGAGGAGGAAAATCAGTTGTGATTGACTTCTCTAGTTTGGAGAACTATCTGCTTACGGATGAATCTATCTTCCGAACCAAAAATATTTCATCGTTTGTTCGTCAGCTTCACTTATATGGATTTCAAAAGTGTGGAAACATTTCAATTTCTTTGGAATCTACGGATGTACCAGTCTTCAATGAATATGAACATAATTTGTTCCTTAAAAATCGGCCAGATTTACTCACTCAAATATATCGTTTGAACGGACTTCGTCAATTCGGATCTTCCGCTGGAACGAAAAAGTACACTGATCAACGAAGAGCTGATCCATGTTTAATGAAAATTCCGAACTTATCAAAGCTGACAAAGGCTCGACTGAATTTATCTAAGGCAATGGAAATGCAAATGTTGATAATGAAGCTGGATGAAAAAATGCTAGAATGCCAGAATAATAATGGAGCGACGTCGGTTATTGACTTACCACTGAAGTACTTTCACAATCCGTTGGAAAGTACATCTGGATTACAAACTAATGATTTTGCTGGTTATTACGGTAATGTTCCAACTGAAAAAATCAAACAATTCTTTGGGGATTACCTTCCAACATTCTCAGCACCAGGATCTGATGGTAAGCTATGTCAGTAATTTCATTGAAAATAATAACTATTTTCTTAATACAGTGAATATTACACAATCGGATGTTACTATGAAAGAATCTCATTTACCGTAAGTCAGCTAACATTAGAATAGAATTTAAATACATATCTACTGAATTTCGAATTATTTAAAGACCTAGAAGTAAGGAATCAGATGTGCCCATGTATAATATTTCGTTGTCTGAAAGTTTAGCTCCAACACCTGATATACCTGTTAATAATTTCAATGCGGAATGCAAAGTAAAATACACACTTTCGTACGATGCAAATAACAGTGATTTATATACCTTGATTATTAACAACGGTAATGAGGCTGATGAGTCGCATTATCCTCCGAAAACTGAAGTTACCGACAACCAAGAAGCGGTTACATTTACCGAATCGACTCAACATTACGATAATGTTGGGAATAACAGCGAAGAGGATTTAGAAATGGATCAATATTTAACTTTCAAGGGACCAGCGATGCAAGAATACATTAATTTTCAAACAGGTGAAATGGAACGTATTCATCCAGATAACAGTTATATAATAAACAACGAAGCATCATGTTCCTCAACTAATGTTGTAAAAGTGAACATTGACGATATTAAAACGGAAGATGAACAGCCGGATCCCCTACATGTACCACCTCAATTGGTAGAAGACAATTCCAGTAATATCACTAACTGGTTGTCTCAAATACGTCAAAGTATTGATGTACTATATAACTGATATGATAGTATAGAACCACTGAGTTATATTACGATTTTTATTTTATTTGTGGAACCTTATCATCAACCGAATAATTTTTGTTTAATAAAAAGTTAATTAAATTATTTTGAAGTCCTTATTTCTTTTGTTTTTTCTTCTCGGCTTCATCCTCCTTTTCCTTTTCAATAATCATAACATATTTGTCGATTGTTGCGGCATCTAACATTTTCAATGGCTACAATAATTATGATTTTATAAAATTTAAATAACAATTGAAATTATATGCATTTACCTCATTCCGCTTCATCACAGCTACTTCTAAATTCTTTTGGCCAGACTGAGCAACTTCTAACAGGGCCTTGATTGCTAACTTGACTGCACCGTCTTCAGAGTTAACGTCCTCAGGTTTGTAGTACTTCTCAAGAAATTCTCTAACTGTTTTCGCTGATCGACCAGTTGCATTTGCCTTCCATTCATAATAAATACCAGATGGTTCCGTTTGGTAGAGATGAGGTTGTCCATCATAATCAAAACCACCGATCAGACATGAAATACCGAATGGTCTTCGACCATTACTTTGGGTGTATTTTTGTTTTAATCCAGCAATGTACCTTGGATTAAATTTTATAATTCGATTAAACAATTTTCCATTTAGTGTAGCCACAAATTTACCTTGTGATATACTCAAGGGTGACAGGATCCTCTACACTAAGTTTGTGACTCTGGCACTCAACCTGAGCTCGATTTATTAAGATCCTTGCATCTGCGGTTAATCCAGCGAAAGCCATAACAACATGACTATCCAGTAAGCAGATTTTCCTTACAGTTCTCTCTTCTTGTAACTTGGCGACAGATTTTTTTTCGACTCCCAGAACGACAACATCATTGCCGCGTACACCGACCTAAAAACACCAAGGAAACATTGGAAATTTAATGGAATGACTTGACTAATTACGCGAAGAGGTTATGCGGCTGCTGCCAACTTACCGCTGTTGATCCTTTGCGTACTGCTTCTTGAGCATATTCCACCTGGAGGAGATGACCATCGGGCGAGAAAATAGTGACTGCTCTATCGTATTGGGCTGACATGATTCACAAAACTCTTCTCGTACAACAAATTAAATATTTCAATTCAACTATTAGCCAAGCAACTGTTTGCCTGTTTCAATTATTTTGATGATTTTGTATTTTTGTTGTTTCTTCTTTCTTTCTTTAAAGAAAATAAAAGTTCATAGTCCGATACAAAAGTGTATATGGATCATATATTTCAGTGTCTAGTTACGAGGTATCAGCACTAAGAAGAGATGACGAACTAAACAGTACTATGTTAATATGAAGAGACTGGGTGTTGTAAGAGGTTTCTGCAATAATGCCTTACACATATATTGTGAATTGACAATTCACCACCAACTGAAGAGATGAATACACTTATTAGGCACATCTGTTTCAGTACAGTAGTTACGTGGGTTTCATTTAATAGTACCAAATTTAGACTGGGTGTTAAGTACCATGGTATAAAAAATACAATTAAATAAAATGTACAAAAAAACGCTTCATTGTACTATTATTTCGTACTAACAATTTGTCCTGAGTTCAGAGAAATATGAACCGGTCGTAAAACCGTACTTCCAGATTTATTCATGTACATAATCCTAAGGTGAAAATCCTGCAGTACTCCAAAATGAGATTAAGAAAATTGGTTTCTACCTCAATAGACATGCATGTAAATGCAAAATATACTCCCGGAGCTCAAAATCGCAAGGTAAATATAACATGAAAATGCCATACAATTCATATTTTATTTCTTTAATCCTATTATGTTATTTAAAAATAGATATATATATAAATATATATATATTTATGCAATTAATTAACTTATGAACAAATGATACCAGGTATTAATAACAATCAATTTGTTAAAGAAAAACAAATTATGCCATCGATCCATGGATAATAATGAACAAGCTATTTAAGCCAAATTTCATAAATAGCGCATCCTATGAATTTACTTTCAATTTTTTGTTCTTTCTAACCGGTTGATGTCGTTCCTCGTCTTCTGAGGAGTCCTCCTGTTTTATATTCTTATTGAATTGAGATATCTTGCTTTTGTCTGTTGAGTATCCGCTCCGAAGAGTTTCAAAGTGTTTTACTATAAATGCAAATAGAGCGTGATTAAAACAATATTCTGTAATCATTCCTGTTAATAATATACTTTGTTCCTCAAGCATATTGTTTTGTCGTTTCAAATCATCGATATCTTGCTCATGTGAACTGTTTTTCTTTCGCATAAATTGAATGTATTCAGCTGCTTTTTTTAAAATTTGTGCTCGACTTGCCTAAAAATTCACAATTCAAATAGATTGGTAAATCTAAATTTTACAAGAATAGACACTGACTACTTTCTCGCCGTGGAGTGATGGCACCGAATCTTTGAGAGAAGTAAACGAATCCTTTATGTGGTCACGGCGCCTCCGTTCCAGTAAGTTGTGGTGCGCTCGTTTATCTGCCTAGAAGAATTCAACAAAAATTCGCACACTTTATTCACATAATTACTTACATATGGATATTCTAATAGCCAAAAGTTAAATATAGAAACCGAAGAAAATGAGGTAGCACGGCACAAACACGAGATACAATTGAAACTGTTGATAGAAAATTATTTTGTTGCAGCATCCGAAATTCAAAAACAGTTTGAACCAAACACGTGATTCTGAATTTTACGTGTGTACGCCAACCGTAAACAAGGCCATTTACCAGTATCGGAATAGCTTATCTAATTGCATTGGAACCCATAAAATATCCACCAATTAAATGCATTTAGCCCATTAATGATTGCCTACCTGTGATGAGTAAGGTCCACCCGATTGTCTATTTGTCGCCCTTGAATTATCCGAATCATTTTCCTCCTAATATTCATAATAAACACAATCAGTTACTTAAAATATTGAGTTCATTTTAATTCAATCTTACATCGCTTTCAATATCAATTTCACGGTCGTCGTCGCTCATTATTTTAATTTCACTATTTTCTCTAATTGGTTGCTAATTGTATCCAGGTGCAAATGGTCTTATGCTCTCCGATGCATTAAATGATACTAGATCCAAACTAGGAACAGAACCCAATTTAATGGAGTGGCGTACACCGAATCGTCGTAAGTGGAAATCCAATTAGATACTTGTGGTGCACTACTAAACAGAGGTGTAATCAGTTCTTAAATGCCCTCACTGATATTAAATACGTGGTAGCGATTAAAATTTTCCCGTCACACGGAATGCACCGTAATTTTGTATGAAAAGCCTGAAGAATTCAATATTAAGCAATATAACAATAATATTTTCAATAACGCGACGTGAATTTTTCAGTGAAGTGTAATTTTGCCGTACTATTCATGAGAAGGAACTGCGATATGAGACATTTTAGAAACAAGCAAAAACAATATTCAGTGAATCTGGTATCAGTAGTAAGAGCAAATGAAGTTTCAAAAAAGTAGTATCTTACTATGAGGAGAGATAGTGATGTTAGCGGTTTCTGAAATATATCGTGCACAAAATATTGAGAAGCGTCGATTCTTCAACTCTTGAAGAAATGAAGGCACTCATATGAAACATCCATTTTAGTTGACTACTTACATGGTTTTCATAAGGTGTTGCTAATATCGCTGCGAACCAGTTGTTGTTGATGGAAATCTATGAAAATTTTTATAACGCCTCGGGAACATGTTTTCCAACGCGCAACGGTACAGCGGCTATATGTTAATATTGACGAAATATGAGAGAATATGGGAAGTAGTTTCCTGATTCTGACTGCATAATCGGACGAATTCTCGAGATCCTTCTACATTTTGCTCCAATCCCTTGTAAATTAACTCTGCCTTAGTGCCACTCTCTCTCTCTCTCCTACACAACAATTTCAAATATCAAATGGGTAAATATTGAAAATTAAAAAAAAATATTACAACCCGTTTAGAAGTGTTTTTACTCTTTTCTTCTGCAATGTGTGTATTACAGAATCTGCTATTATTTTCATTGAAAGTAGGAAAATCATGTATCACCAAATTATTTGATTCTTCTTTTCTTATGGCAAATGGGAGACGAACGAAATCGAGATGGGACTAGTTGAGATGAGTTGGTGCATTTATACCGAATTTTTCAAATAATCATAGATGATAAGAGGTAAATCTAAATTTTAAAGGAAAAAAAGAGACGAAAATTTGAACGGGAATACGCGGTAGCATCTTGAAATCAATTGGAACCACGGAATGCTCCGTAATTTGTATGAAAAAACTGAAGATTTGTTGAAAAACTGGGACAGTTAATAATTTTTGTTTTTTTAAACCACGATGTATTTCGACTGCATTTAGTACTAAACTGAACCGATTTACCAGCATTGATTTGAAATGAGCATAAATTCGAATATTAATTAAATACATTAATAATTATTTGTGGATGATGAATAGCATTTGCGGATGGTGATTATTATTACTAAAGAATCCAACAATAAAGGTGCAAACAAGTACTAATTTTTAGTAAACCACTAGTTTAACAATCCACATGTTCTTAATTAAATAAAATAAGTAAATTTAATAACAGACAGTATACAGCCATATCATCGATTGTAAATTAAATTACATAATTACTTCCTCTTTATGCGTTTATTTGCCTCACTTTTGTCCGGTATTCTGATGCGCTTTGGTTTTCCGGACGACTCCTAGAATGAGTTTTTGTTGTTGTAATTGAATTTTTAAATCAATTAATATCAAATATTTTACCACGCCAAATACTTCATCGAACTGTGCAACAAACTTTTGAATAACGGAATCCTGTTGCGTAATGTCAGGCAATGTGTTGTCCAGCACTCTTGTTTTATCTGTTTCATACGCTAATGCCTCAGTTGTTGCATACAAGTCCTGAATATTATTAATGTTACTAAACCAGTTTTATATTTATTCATTAATTTATTACTCACCCGCAGTTTGGGATCATGAAATGTATCAAGAGAATATTCAAATTTCAATTTCGCAATTAATTCTTCACATAATTTTATATTGGACTCTTCAATTTCAGGTTTGACTGTAAGACCATCGTTATTTAAGTGGGACACACTTCGAATTTCTCCTATAATTAAAATTATCTGAAATAACAAATACCAATAGTGACTTAATACTCACCAGAATAAGGAAGGAAATAAACACAAAATCCATCATTTAGTTTCTTACGGTCTATTGAATCATCAATTTCAGCCTCATGTGGTACGAGTGCAATATAGCGGGTAGACGAGTTTTTCCTAATTTGGATTACGCAAATTGCACATCTACTCTTCTTCAGGCATTGTTCCCAAAGAGATCTGAATATCCTGGCCGATCCTTTGATAGTACGTTCATCGGGATACATAAAATATGAAGGCTTTAAAAACTTATGTATAGATGCATATTTTATTGGTTTAAATCCTAATAATCGTATGCTTGTTGGAATAATATCCTGCATTCGATTGATTTCCTTAACTGTAAAAATGGCTTTACAATCTAATATCTGGTATCCCTTTCGCATCTCACTACGATTTAAGGCAGTAGTTACTATCTCATCATCAGACATACTTCCAGATGTACCACTTGTGATAATTGTACGCTTTCCGTGGATTACTTTGTTTGACTCTCCCAATAACTGGACACGATTGAAACCAACTTTTTTCTTATTATAAGGATATAATCCAACGCCCATTTCTAACTCATCAGAGAATTTGAAATCAAAATAAACTATACATCGTTTACGAAAATCTTTGGCGAAAAATCGTTTTTGATAATCGCTTATATCAAACACTTGAGGGTTATATGTGTCCATATCCTCATCGTGAAATATGCATAAAATCTCCTTGTAGAAATAATTAAAGTTGAAATTTTGGCTCATCGGGATTAATTCATAAGAAATTTTCATGTCTTTCATATCGTTTACTTTCTTTAATGCCATTTGAAGCTCTTCTGAACCGCTAGCATGAGGATTATCAATATCAGTGAAATGGAATATTGTACGGGCAGATAAATGATAGCCACATTGAAACATTCGATAACATAGCATGAACATGTCGGATATATTGGATTGCAGCTTTGATCCATAACGTTGCTTCATGTCCAAAAAATCTGGAGAACTTTTAAATTGCTTGAATTTCTGTATTAGATCTTTTGTTAGCTTTTGGAATGGTAAAAACACAGCTGAATTAAGCGGTATGTGCAATTTATCCAATTCTTCAGTACCTTCAGGAAGAGGCCCGTATTCGGTGTTATAGAACACGATCCCTATCTAAAATAACAAACATTTCCTAATACATCTAACTGCTATATAAATTACATTGTTTAGTTCGCAATTTTTTCTTACCATATTTTCAGTGTTTTGGATCACCAGATTGAGCATGAAAATCTCGATGCATTTTAGACATTCTTCCATCTTTTTGTGGTTAGTAAATAATTCGGATCCTAAATCGATTAAGATAACGGTTCCATCACGAATTACCCATGAAAATTCTTCTTTATTATCCAAATCGTTTTCAGTGACTTCTGGGGGTCTCCAATAGTCTTCACTAAAATATTGAAAATTTCACAGGTAAAAATGAACTGAGTTATCGAATAATATTGTTAACAGTAACCTCATGGTTAGTAGATGCTGATAAATAACTTGAATTGAATATACTCCAAAGAATTAATTTATTGCTAAATAATATAATTGCAAGTCTTGTTGAAATTAATTTCAATTTGTGTAATTTCAATATTCCCATGGGAAATATTGTTTGTAAACAACACCGTTCGGTGGAGAATGACAGTGCCGGTAGTAAATTTAATTCAAAGTGTTTTTGGTAATTTATCCATTACTCAATAAAGTACTTTTATTTTTCAGAAATTTACATGATGTAACAATAGATAACAAATATTCAGATTATTAATTTTGACCATCCTTTTTTTTATCTTCTTTTGCTGATATTTCCTGGTGAGCAGTTGAACATCCTTGAGTTTGCTTTTCAATCTGATCAATATTATTCCTTAGTCGGGGTGAAATTGTATTGGACTCATCTATTCTTCTTAGGCAAACACCTGCAGAAATCGCTTTCCAGAATGCTTCATTATGACTAGCTGATTTTTCGATTAGTTTCTCTGAAGTTTGTACGATATCAGTTAATGCTTTCGTCGCTTTGTCTTCAGCCATGGCCTAAAATAAAGAATGTATTTGAATGATGTAAAGTAGACAGGAGACGGCGATGAAATATTTAACAAACCTTCTCTACTTGCAGTGCACTTAATATTTAAGTGGAAATTTTGTTTGAGAGAATTTTTATAATACGCCACGCAGATTTTTAATTGGAAAAGTGATTACGTTCATTATGCATAAATCACTTATTTCACTGATTTTTAAATTCATAGAAATTTTAATTTTACTTAATACTTTATCTTAAAATTGCATTTCGTAGTTTTAGGAAAAGTATAATTCTGCTAACGGAGTCAGTCGGAGTGATAGAAAAAGAAATTGTAAATTAATTGTAATTGTTGAACTTAAGGTAAAATTTAAAATTTATTGGAAGTAACACAAATTATCGATGTATTAAGAGAAGATTATTTATGTACAATATATTTTGTTATTAGCAGTTATCTATTTTTTTAACTTTATCACTTTCCTTTAATGGCATCTTTTTAGACTGTTCATCTTCCGAGAAACTGTGGGTTGTTTCTTCTTGCCTTTTTTTCTTTTTTTTATTTACACAGCGTGGTGATATTGTATCTGAATCTAATTCACTATCTATACTTTCGTCATCACTATCTTTATTATTGTTCTCAGATCCAGGGGCCAAGGGATCTATAGGCACATTATCCTTTGATGAATTCCCTGAGTCCATTATCTAAATAAACATAATGTTAAAATTTATTACCAATAGGCCTTTATTAGGCTTTATATTACCAAATAAGTTTAATATCGTGGTGTTATTAATTTTATGTCTTCCGTATTAATTGAAATTCTTAGTATATGTACATGTTTAATGTTAATGTTTGCGAATGTCAAAATGAAGTTCATTCGCTATGTTTAACATCAAGCATCATCTAATTTTTACGTATTACCAATTGAAACAGGTTGATATTTAAAAGTATGCAAAATTTGAACTTTATTCTAAAATAGATTTAAATACAAAAAAATAAAATATGAACATAAATTATGTGTTTTTGTTTCCACATCTGGAATAATCATGATATGTATGTTTAACTTGCTGTTCATCCTCATAATAATAAAATGAGTATTTACAATTGAAACATTTTTCCTCCGAATCTACATGATTATCGTAATGCTGATCCAGATGAAAGAATTTTTTTTTACAAGTTAAACACTTAAATTGTTGTTTTTTCTTATTGCGATGGCTTATCGTATCGGTATACTCATTTGGTCCATCATTATCGGAATCATCATCCCTATCCTCTGAAGAGGAGTCGCATCGATTGTCATTATTTTCAGCCATGGATAGTTTGAATGAAAGTTTATCTGAAATTAAAAATGTAATTAAGAATTTGAAAAGTACTCAACAGGTATAATTTAATTTGATAATCAAATCGGCAAGTTATTACGTTCTGATGAAGTGTGATTCACACTCTAGCGAATTTATGGGTAGCTTTATAGAGAATATTAGCCAGCCACTAGAACCTTTTTAAACATTACACAACTAATAATCATCTTAAAAAATATTAAAATATGTACATCAAGTCGGTGTCCTTATCAATTTCGCTTATCAAATTGAAACAAATTGCAAAATCAGCTGGGATAGCCATTGCTGCCAACTGCATTGTACATTGTATTACGTTCGCTAAACGTGGTAGAATTGGCTAAAAAAACTCAACGGAAATCCGCATTGAGAACAAATGAGAAGTAAAGGCATATAGCAACTCGAACTAATATGTTGCCTTTTTCTATTATTCAACAAAAACAAATGTGTTAAAGGTGTAGACGATAAATCCGCAGTAGTAAAAATTTTTAGTATGTTGCTTCGAGTAGTGCGATTGCCAAGTATTTCGCGATTTTGTAACCGGTGTACAGGAAGTGCGACTTCGAGTTCAACAAATTTTCACGTAAAATTATTAGAATCCGCATCAAATTACCAAACATTAGGTGTTCGCTCATTTAAGACACGACCTTTGGCACTAGAGATGGCATCCAAGTATATTGCGGTTGAAAAGGGAACTCCGAACACGTTAAGTTATCGCGTATTCTTGAGTAAGTACCACAGTTTTAGTCCCAATCTACCAGGTCGTGATGTGATTGTAACGAAATAATCATAAAACGCGTGGTTTTAATTCACCGAGTTTTATTAAATCACATCCCTTATATGATATAATTCATCCAATGCATCTAATTAGTATTGCCAAATTGAATTAAGTAGCACCCATTACGTTCCATTAAGTCTTGCGAATCCCCTCTGGACAAGGAAGTGAATTCAAGAGCAAGGTTGAAGTCAGATTAATCTGTTTGGTCACAAATTTTCATATGTAATTACTGAATCGCATTATGAACTTGTACTTGAAAATAGTTTGTTATTTAGTTTCGGAATGTTGTTAATTATAATGAACCGCGGTTCAAATGAATGTGTCTTTTCTGTGGATTTTACACTCATCGAATGGATGACGGAATTGTTATAATCTCTTATCACTATTTCGTGCACAATTATGAATATAATCGTAATACTTTTCTGATAAGTTAGAACTACTGTAATGTCATAAGTAGGTCACAATTTACTTGTGGAATGATTGGTTAATTTGAAATTGACTCATTTGTTACTCTCACCTTTTTTGGGTGATTATAATCATTAGTTCAGATAAATAATTTTGTTTACGTGTACACTTTATGGTATGTTATGGGTAAAGAAATTCAATTAATTTCCCGTACAAAATAAATTTGAACTGTATTTCAATTAGGGTAGTTTATCGTTTTATTCAATTATAGAGGATGACACCGGCAATTATATTTCACCGTTGCATGACATTCCATTGTTCGCCGATGGCGCTAATCAAATATACAACATGATTGTTGAGGTTCCTCGATGGACAAATGCTAAGATGGAGGTAACTATGTTTGTATAAAATCGATTAATTGCGTGAGTTAATGAAATTATTGGTTTTGTTAAAATTATTTTAGATAGCACTTGGTGAGAAATTGAACCCTATTAAGCAAGATGTTAAAAAAGGTAAACTCCGTTTTGTGGCCAATTGCTTTCCACATCATGGATACATTTGGAATTACGGTGCTTTTCCACAAACGTGGGAGAATCCAGAACATTTAGATGCTTCGACTGGCTGTAAAGGCGATAACGATCCGATCGATGTCTTGGAAATTGGATCACGTGTCGCGAACCGGGGTGATGTAGTTCAAGTTAAAATATTGGGCACCGTTGCTTTAATTGATGAGGGAGAAACTGATTGGAAAATACTTACAATCGATGTAAATGATCCAGTTGCAGATCAATTAAAAGATGTTAACGATATTGAAACTGTATTCCCTGGATTGTTAAAAGCCACCATTGAATGGTTTAAGGTAAATTTTTGATTATCCAAAATCGTTGAATATCATAACTGCTTCCTATTAAATATTTCAGATCTATAAAATTCCAGATGGAAAACCAGAAAATCAATTTGCATTTAATGGTGATGCGAAGAATGCTGTGTTTGCGAAAAATATTGTAAACGAAACACATAAATTTTGGCAAGGTTTAATTTCAAAGGAGATCGCAAATGATGACATTAGTTTGTATGTACTTATGAAAATATTTATCCGACAATTTTAACATTTTTATTGTATTTTAAGAGCAAATACCACTCTTAAGTCAGGGGATAATGTTACTGTTGAAGAGGCAGCCAAAATTGTACGCGAATCCGAGATCGGTTCCGGCGATGAGGCTGAATTATTGGAGAGTTCCATAAGTACGTACTGGCATTTCATTCGGTGCCGAATGTGATGTATTTTAGTTATTATAAATAGATTGATTATTATATTTGCTTAGTAGTATGATCTCACATTGCATATATAATATAGTGAAATGCACTTTGTAATTAAAACTGCTTTAGCTAGGGACTGGAGTTGGGTGTTAATTTTATTTACTGTTTTTATTTGTAACTATACAAATAGTTAATTTAACAATTCCTATTTTTCTTATAGTTGATAAATGGCACTATATTAATTTGAAATGAATACAACAGCTGATAATATAATACAACCGAAGGATATTACATTCAGATTCGTACCATAGATTAATAATTGTTTAATACATCATAGTGCAGTTTTTTCATTAATTTGTAACATCTTTTACTTGAATACTTATGTTCCAATTGCACAATATTTATAAAAGGATTGAGAAATACTGTTTTGCATAATTTATCTGATGAAAATAATTAAAATAAATTGTGTTTTTCTTAGTAAATTACTTAATGGAACATAATTTTTATGTCCGGTAAAAGTTAATGTACTTCATTTATATTAATGAACTACATATAAGTTAATCATCATTATCTATTCATAAATTGATTTAGGAATTTATTTATTAACCAAATATTAATTAGAAATGATTGTTATCTGATTGGAGATTGTCACCTTTTATATAAAATAGCGTACTCGGAAAAATGTTATTTCAGGCTTATTAGATCAGTTTAATTTCACAAAATGGTGATACAACAATTAAATGTGTTTGACGGTCTTAAATATTCTCGTATTGTGCTCCAGTTTCATGGATTAATTGGGTTTCGATATAAAAATGGGAGATTAATTGAGAGCCGATTTTTGAAAATTGTTCCAGTGCTTTATATGATTGCATTCTCGATTTCGATGAGTATTGGATTCATTTTCTCACAAATACGTGATTTACAAGAACACCCTGAAGGTGACCAGGATGAAGGAAGCCTCAGAAATATCATTAGTATGGCAGAATTAGTGTTCGTTATCTTTGGATTCTTTGTTTTTGTAATCAGCAGTCGATTGAATTTAAAAGATCATATAAAATTTATTGATGATGTTAATTCAATTGATGAATTATTCTTAAAACATTTTAATACTGGTGTGAATTACAGATCATTTAGAGCTCGGAACATTACAGCTCTAACTGTTTGTGTTGTTTTAAATTTTGTAGTAATTTCAAGTGTGGTGAAAGTGGATTTTGTATCACTGCAACATTTTGAGGAATATTTTTTTGCGGGCGCCTATTTATTGGAGAATTCATTAGCAATTGTGGTATCGGTTACATTTATTCAGTACTTAAATTTAATACGGTATCATTTTATCGCTCTAAATGATTGTATTGAGTCAACTAGACTGCATATTCAAGAAAATTATTTGGAGTATGGATATTTAAAGGATCCTATGATAACGAAAGTTAATAACGACATAAAGATCATCTACAAATTGTATAGGGACATCTGTTCATCCATTGAGACATTCAATCGATTTTTCGGAACCATGATGGCTATTTCAATTTTGCATGATATAGCTCTAACACTATCGTTACTATACGTTTATATGACAATTATAAATATCCAGGGAACTATTTCATCATTACCACTATTCAGTATATTGGTATGGATGTTTCCGAATTTTGCTAAATTGATGGCAACCTCTATATCTGCCGAAATGATTCAAGACACTGTAATTATCACATGGATACATTGTGAATTTTTTAACATCTTTTTATCATTCACAGGCAGCTAAATGCGCTAAATCTTTTAAACGATTTGATACTTTAGGACTATCTCAAGAGAATATAGATGTGGTATGGAGCGATTTAGATAATTTTATAAAAATAATGTTAATTTTTGATTTCCAGTTGGATAGTTTCTCGTTATGGTTGAGTCACTATAAAGTTCGTGTTACAGCGCGAAATATATTTGATATAAATGCAGCATTGCTCTATTCTGTAATTTTCATATTTAAATATTTTAATTCTGGATGATTTTAATGTAACTATTTGATTTAGATTATTGGAACTGTTACGAACAACCTATTTGTTCTTATCCAATTGCAAATGCAAGAGGATCAATATCAAAGTACAGACGATAGCAATAAGAATATAAGGATATTGAATGTATATATTGAGAGAAATTAACCGTTGAAGCAGGTAATGTAATCAACGGCATAAATTGAACATAGTATTTAGTACAGTAAACTCCGGTTATAGTGCATTCCGCATATAACGAAAACATTTTGTTGAATTTGGTACCCCGGTTGTTGGATAACCGTACGAAAATGTACACTTCGTGTTTTTATAACTTATTAAGTTCCTCGGTCTCTGCGATTACGTTATAAGCGGGTTTTACTGTATTTGATAATTGAACATAACCTTAATTATATTGACATTTTTGGATTTATTTACAAAACAGATTAAATAATAAGATTTCTTGCACAGAAACAGTGTAACAGTAACAGTTACTTAATAACAGGTAACAATTTTAAATAAGACTTATTAAATGGTCCATTGTCTAAATATTAATTGCATTAATTGTACATAATATATTAAGTATTCACTACTTCCTTCCTTCTATTCTAGCAATATTTTAGGAGCACCATTTGTCCAGTTTTAATCATTGGATGAGTAACACGCACTGATCATTATCCAACACATAGTTCTCACAATGATATTAAATAAAGTGCTATTAGGCTGTGGTGTCCGGAATCTCCAAGGATTGAGGAGTATATCGTCATCGAGTGCCAGTATTACGAAAATTCATAGAGAAGTTTATGCTAGATCATTTCCAACGGTAGTCGTGATGCCTGATGGGGCTACCATTAATATTAGATATCACGAGCCAAGAAAGATTATTCGGGTAAAACAGATATGATAAATAAATTGGTATGGAATTTATTGCTAATTTACAGTATTAAACCTTTGTGTTTAGCTCCCTCTTGACTTGTCAACATTGACCGAAGCTGAACGCAAAGCTAGAATAGAGAGTAGGAAACCAAAGAAAAAGATCCGTGTAGAAGATGATGTAGACGATTCGTTTAATGCTAATAAATATTTGAAATATATAAAGAAATGAGGACGCATAGTGATGATTCGTAAAATAGTCTCTTAACACTGTAGGAGTTAGATTGTGTTGTTTTAGAATACCATAAATTTTGTCATTATTTGCAAACTAATAAATTATTCGTATGAATTTAAACATCGTATTATTACAATTTAAAATATTAAATATATACTTGTTATTCGGGACTAATGGCAATGCATTCAAATTTCAAATATTACAGCACAAAAGAAGTGGTTGTCGCAAAGAACCGGAACTCAAAACATCTGATTTAGTAGCTGTGCAGTTGAAAGGTCGAAATTACCTCAATGTGAACCTGCGTGCAAGTGAGTTTTTTGTTTACTGCAACTGTAATAATTATACGGTAATTGGCCACTAGAAAATATGTGAATGGTTTGAAATTACATTTAATCTAGTCAAATTAAATAGGTATTAAGTAGTGTTTAATTAATCAGTACAAATAGGATAAATCAGGTTCAATAAATCAATAAGGAATGGATAGAGTAAGTCGTAATTCAAGAAGGACTACTGAAAAACAATGCTGTTGTGATACAACGGGAACTCCAATTAGGAAAGTTAAATTTTGGGATTTAATTTTCAGTTCCGTGTATTGTGAAGATGTAAGTAAACTATTTAGAGTTAAACTCATTTGTACAACTACTTTCCGGTTTACAATACCCTATATTTTTCTGGTTGTCTTTGGTATCAATATGAATCCATTACGAAATGTGTTACGCAAAAATATTGATTTATTGAATACTAAACTAATTTTAATAAATGCACGGATAATATTCATCTCAATATAAAAAAAACAAACTTGTAGTCGGAAATATGATTAATTTAATAATAAGGATTAACTTTTTAGCTAAATATGAGTTTGAAAAATGGGACATTGCAATAAAACCGACTAGTTGATTAATTCCATTCAATCGACTTAAGCAAAACTGCACTCAGGATTCCATATGAATTAATTTATTCCAGGGGCGACATGAAATTAAGAATATAAACGATATTTAGATTATTTAGCAATTCAATGAGATTCGTTTACAATAGAAGCCAATTGTTTATGTCTCGTTGAATAAAGTTTTCTTGCTTATCGGTCTTAAATTTTCATCTCGGCCGGGAAAACCGATCCGTTAAGATAATTTTATATAGATGTTGTAATTTAAATTTACATGGTTATTGTAATTGTATTGGTCTCTGATTGTTGGATGAGTGGATCAACTTAGAGATTTAAGTACAAACGAATCAGAAATAGATTAAATGAACCGATGTAGGAATAATTTTACGTCGGCTATACGTTAATTAGGTATATACTGTCGATCTAGAGACAATCATACACCCCCCATATTCAAATCGTACCCTATCTGGAGACTTTAGTATATTTCTGTGAACGGTAACCATTAGATGTACCCAGGCAGTGGAATCAGATTCAATTTTATAATATTTTATGAGTAAAAGGTGTAGAACGTGCCCACATTACGTTATTACTCAATAGTGAAAATTGTTACAACATTTGTGTCCATTTTATAACTGCCAATCAAGAGAAATTGTTTACAAAATTCCGATCCACAAAAGTGTGAAACAACGAAAATTTAAAATTAAAAACTGTATTAAATTAATAGTAGATATTGATTTTATTATTTAAAATAATTAGTTGAAATGCCAGACAAATCAGGAACTATAAAGGAGGTCAGTTGAAAAACAATGTAATATTAATTGTGTTCGAGCACATAGATGTTAATGTGTACAATAGTAAATTTAAGACATTGTGTTAGGGCACTTGGATAATTGCAATGGCAACAAAACTAGGTCTAGTTCAAGTGCATCAGCTGCAATGTGTCCAACTAAAAAATATTATGCGGTATATGTATGTAGCTGTTAATTGCACTTCATTTATTCCGATTTATGACTTTAAAACCAATCGATTCTATTGAATGTGTGAGTCGACTAACGTAAATAATTATGCATTACAGATTATATTTTCCACTAAAATTTGTTATTGAATTTCTAATTGTTCTATGGCATTGATAAGTACTTGCTGATCAGCTATGAAATTAAATAATAAAACATATCATTGTTGTGAATTTCCTTTATAAAATCAATGATATTTGTGCATTTATGGAATATTATGAACAATGGTTACGTAAACATTTTTCATTTCACACTGTATATCAGATGGAAATATAAAATATTTATATTAAAATCAACATATAAAAGTATTTGAGTTTTTCGTATCAGAAGTCAGAAGTATATGATTATTTTGTTAACGAATCATTTCTACATGAATGATCAACGGAATTGATATATACTTTTAATGATACGTGTGTTTTTGCTTGCCAATACAAAAACAAAAACTTATTTAGAGATTCGTAGTGTAAATGATATTAAACGGAAATCAAGAAAAAAAATTTGTAGTTGATATGTTTAAACAGCCACCTCGTCTATTAGAATCACAACAATATAGTGCAATCGGAATTTAAATCATGTTAGGGAACCTAAAAATTTAATTTACATACTGTGACAGAAATATGTAAATTAGTGGTATGCATCGAGACTGCTGCAACAGTTACTACGCTCAACGACATTATTTCATTCATTCATAAAAATTCATTTGAAAATGAGTAAACATACAGTGTGTGTGCAAGGCCGTTTACCGGCTGGTAATTTTCTAAATTCCAAAAATTTATTTAGTCTAATACATCAGATTCATGTAGATCGTTTATAACACATACATAACAAAAATCTTACACTCGTTTTATGTTGCCATAAAAATTTAATTAATTAGATCAATTATGTAACGTGTGTCTTCAATACATTTTAAATAATTTTAAGGGTCATTGCCAGCAAGATAAGTAAAATATTTGCACAGAATTCATTGAAATAAAGTATGGTTCTTATCAATATGAAATCGTATGAAATAATTATTAACGAATTAACTTCATTGACGAGATTAATTAATTTGTTATCTAATCACGGATAAGAATTCAACCGATATCAATAATTGATACATTTTTTTGTACTTGAAGATTATCTTGACAATAATGTGAAGCGTAACAAATTAATGAACTTATTGGCACCATTCTCATGAATGAAATCTAAAGTAATCAATTAACCGAATACGAGAGGATTCCCCAATCATAAGTTACAATTGGTTTTAGTAACGTGTAATTACTCACCAAAACAATTCTGCAATCACTTTCGGTTGGTTCGTCTTGCTTAGCAGATCGATGTCTCACGAACTAGAAATGTTTACTGGAAAAATTGTTTTAATTTTAATTCGGGATCCAGTTTAAGATAGTTGACTACATGAATACACGAACTGACTTAAATGAAGTTGTTTTGTATACTAAATACGATATAATAAAACGAGAGTCATATTGTTAAATTGTAAATACAGAAAAATTTTATAAAGTGCCACGATTGTAAGAAAAATAATTGTTGAAATGCCTAATATTGGAAAAAAAGTAATTGAATATTGGTGTTATGTATAAGATAAATAGATATAATACAATCTGTGTTGTAGTAAACACTATTTAACTAAATGTTTTTAATTTTCTTTTTAGGGATTTGATCATACGAAACGAGCGTCTAGTGAGAAATTACGAGAAGTGTTCCAAAAGTATGCGTCCAAACAAGTGAATGGAGAACATTTTATGACCAGTGATGATTTCGCATGTGCATATTTGCAAATGTTTTCCAAAGTTGATGGAAACAAGGTAAATGAACGATTTGAATAAGAGTTTTAAGTTATTGTAACACGGTATTGTGTGAGTGTGACTAATAGATGTCGGAATTAGTATTGCCATCATGGTAACCTTGAGTCGACCGACACTATTTAGATACGTATAGTAAGGTTTATAGTTTACTTATTGCGTAATGTGTGCGTTTGTCATATGGCAGTATCGTGATAGTACTCAGAATTCAGAGAATATGACCATTGGCCGACAGTGAAAATTCATAACATTTTAATTGCACCAAGTACTTTATGTGTATCAGTTAGTTATCTTAGATAGAAGTCTGATCAATACAGAAATACTATGAAATTTTCACAGTAAATTTTATGTCATTGGCAATCACTGTGTAATAAAGGTGGTGTTAATTGATGAATTATGGTTTTATTATTTTTTAATTTAGAGTATAACACAGTTCTGTTTCCATTTTTAGGAGTCCATAAAATTATTGGCTGGAATTGCAGATACTAGTAAAGATGGTCTAATCAGTTTCGCTGAATTTCAAGCGTTCGAAGGTTTACTGTGTTCACCAGATGCTCTGTATAAGACAGCTTTTCAATTATTTGATATTCAGGGGAATGGAACAGTTTCTTATCGTAAGTACAAGCGGTCTAACGTAAACTATCAAATTTATATTATTTTGTTTTATTTTAGATGATTTTGTCTCGGTTATCAATAAAACAGAATTACACTCAAAAATTCCATTCAATTTGGATGGATTATTCATCGAGCGATACTTTGGAAAAGTGAGCGTTTGAATGAATTATTTATTTGGTTTCTTCAATTTCACGATATTCATTGAAAATTGAATTTTAGGAGAAAAAAAGACAAATCAGTTATTCTGAGTTTACACAATTGCTACATGATTTCCATGAAGAATATGCAATGGAAGCATTTAAAACAAAAGATCCAGGTGGCACTGGTTACATATCACCGTTGGATTTTCAAGATATTATGATAAAAGTAAAATCCCATTTACTCACTCCAGATGTGAAGGATAATTTAGTGGCCGTAAGTTACATTTAAATTTATATTAACTTGCGTACTTTGATATGATTTTTTGCAATTTCAGGTTACTGAAGGCCATAAAGTCAGTTTTCCATATTTTATGGCATTCAATTCATTGTTGAATAATATGGAATTGATTAAAAGAATCTATTTAAATGCAACTGCTGGTCATCGCAATGAACCGATAACAAAGGATGAATTACTGCAATCAGCACAAGTTATGAGCCAAATAACTCCTCTCGAAATTGATATTCTTTATCAATTGGCCGGTGTTCTACATGAGCATGGGTAAGTTTCGTTTTGTCTCACTCACGTGTTAGATGAAATAATTTTTTTTGAATTTAAAAAAAAATGCTTTCTTACTGGTGATGGATCGTTTAGATCATCTATGTGTAATAATAATAGGCAAGTAAAATGTTCTGTGCACATTTAATAAGTTCGCTAGTTAATGTTTCAAACATTAATGTTATAAATTATTTATAAATAATTTTGTTATATTTTAGCCGAATCGTTTATCAAGATTTGAGTCATATTGCACCAGATAATTTCATTAAAACGATAATGGCATATAAAACGATTAAGGCCGTGTCAAGTCCAGAAGATCGAGGCGCTGTTATTCAAGTGCTTGAAAGCGTTTACAGATTTACGTTAGGTTCAATTGCTGGAGGTGATAAATTGATAATACTGTGGAAGGAGAATTATTTTATGAATTCAAATTTCTTTTCACTGATTTATAGCACTTGGAGCTACTGCCGTTTATCCAATAGATTTAGTTAAAACTAGGATGCAAAACCAAAGATCAGGGTTAGTTGGAGAAATCGCTTATAGAAACTCATGGGACTGTTTCAAAAAGGTGTGTATTTTAAATAGCAATAGTTATTTTAATCCTAATAATGTTATGCTGCAGGTAATTCGTCATGAAGGTGTATTGGGATTATATCGTGGTTTAGTTCCTCAGTTGATTGGTGTGGCACCCGAAAAAGCCATAAAATTAACAGTAAACGATTTTGTTCGTGATAAGTTTTCAAATAAAGATGGTGAGATACCTGTCTACGCTGAAGTATTAGCAGGTGCTTGTGTAAGTTTTAAAATATTTAATTATTTTTCCATTTGAATTAAATGATATTTAAATTTTAGGCTGGTGGTTGCCAAGTAATATTTACAAATCCATTAGAAATCGTGAAAATTCGATTACAAGTAGCTGGTGAAATTGCGGCTGGTAATAAAGTGCGTGCCTTAACTGTAGTAAGAGATTTGGGATTGTTTGGTTTATACAAAGGTGCCAAAGCTTGTTTATTGAGAGATATTCCCTTCTCTGCTATTTATTTTCCGACTTACGCACATACGAAAGCGGCATTAGCTGATGAAAATGGGTAACACTGTAAAATTTATTTAGAGATAATTTGGTAATAATAATTCTTTTAGATATAATCACCCCCTAACTTTATTGTTAGCTGGTGCAATTGCTGGTATTCCCGCCGCATCGCTGGTAACGCCTGCAGATGTAATAAAAACAAGACTACAAGTTGTCGCTAGAGCTGGACAAACAACTTACTCTGGTTTGTTTGATGCGGCTAGAAAAATTATGGCCGAAGAGGGACCACGCGCATTCTGGAAGGGAACTATGGGTAAGTAGAAGTAAGTGTGTAATTTACAATCAGAAATATAAAATGATTATTATTTTGAAGCGCGTGTTTGTCGATCATCTCCACAATTTGGTGTGACTCTAGTGACATACGAATTACTGCAGCGATTCTTGTATGTAGATTTCGGAGGTAGTCGTCCAACTGGATCAGATAGAAAAGAGATACAGCGTTTCGATTCCCATGACACGTCAGCCAAACAGAATCCTGATCATATCGGTGGTTTCCATTTAGCTGTTCCTATACTACATGGAATTGAAACAAAGTTTGGTTTGAGTTTACCACGGTTCACTAGCGCATATCGCCCAATATCAACTACATCCAAATGATAAATGTGATAATTAGGTAAATGTTCTTTTAACCAATTATTGAATTATAAATTGTGCAAGGAATGTTGTTAAAATCAATCTAGCGCTTTCACACAATGTATCATTTAAAAAATGATCATTACGTATAATGTTATCTACTAATAGAAATTTTATTACATATTTAGTTTATGGGAGATTATTTGAAATACATTAATATATAAACTGAATAATTAAATAATATGAGAGGATATTGAAATCAATGATAAAATTAGTGGATAGAAGAATCTGAAATGCATAAATGAATTTAGTTAAACATTTTCCTCAATTGAATGCATTTTAATTGTAGATTGCTTGCAACAGAGAATATAGAATTTAAGTATCATACAACGTAGACTAATGGAGCAATACTTTCTGCTGTACATATGAATAATCATTCTTATTTGCAATTTTATGTTTATTTTCCTTTTGTAAATTCAAGTCATCTCGATTTATATAAATCTCTGTTAGTAAACATTATTGCTGCTATTTAGTATAGATTACATTTTTTATTACATATTTTTGCTAACTATGTTCACCTCATGAATTAGAATAATAAAATGTTTGTTAATGAATTTCATTTGTACAAAGAGTAAGGCTATAGTATATTTCTCATATGTATCAACTGATTTATTATAATGAAATATTGGTATTTAAACTAGATTAGATTTTAATAGTTATGTTTTTTTTTTTGATTTTCATAAAATTAATAAAAAAAATTGTTATTATAAATAGAAAATAATGAATGTAGATTTGTATATTGTTTCAACATTAATACATTCATGGTTTATTTTATGTCACTGTTACGAATAAATTAACCAGAATAATCAATGAGGCTTCTCTTTATTTCCCTACTGGTTTAAATATTAATGATGTTCTTGGAACATAATTAAATCAACTCGATCCATTACATGTAATATATTAAAATAAGAGATCTATTCATTAATGTAAATTAATGTAAAGTTTAAATGTGCAATGGATTATTATTGGTATTCAACAAATCGATAGACTGAATAATGATAATATTTAGTTGTATCATAAAAAATGAATTGCATTGTCATGTAACGGATTCACAGTACATTTTATTACGGTTGCAATGTTGACCATTTGCTAATTGATCTTGAAAATCACTCACCTTGACCATTACTATAAAAGAACGATAAAAGCAACCGATGAAAATTAGTCGAAGAAATTGAGTCATTCAATGAAGTGCATTACCATTCGGATATTGTGATTTAATTTTTTGTGCAATGTATAAAAGTTTGGACTAAAAAGATGAGAAAATTAATCTTATTTGGTATTTTCTTGGTGATTGTGCAAAATGTTGGGAGCACCAATCATACAATTGGTAGCTCCTGGTATTTATTTACAAATGAAATAAATAAAGTATTGAAGTCATGTCTAGTGAATGTTGTAAGTGAATTTAATAAAATAAAATCAATTTATTGATTTTTTAAGTATTTATTGGTAAATTGGAAAATGTTAAACTCTATTTTGTTAGGAGAGTGTATCACTGAAGAAATGTGCACACCATGGAAGCCTAAAGTTATTCGATAATTTGGTATCTCTCGATGTGATACCAATCATGAAGTATGCGAAATTGGTGAAGAAATCGGGTACAAGATTGAATGCATCAGTTGATATAGAGGATCAGTATAAAACAGTGAAAAAGGATTTACAGTCACAAATGAAGTCAAACTTTGGAATTACTGATCAGTTGTGAGTAAAACAAATGACAATATTAATTAGAATTTATTAATGCTGTGGATAATTTGATAACAATAATTTCTCTCCCATTCGAATGGAAAATAAGGTCTCGTGAAACCAAACAGAATGAAGTAAATGAATTTCTTGGTGAATATGAAAATGTAACGTGGACCGAGTATGTAATTAGAAAACTAAATGATACGGTTTCTACACATTCGCTACAAGTGGATTTGGGTGAAACTATGATGGGCAAGTAAACTATATAATGTCTAATACATATATTGATTTTAAAATAGTCGAATAATCGAAAACATTTATTTCTTTGATTTATTGTTAATTGCAGCAGAACCACGACATCGTCATCGGCATCAAAATCAAATGTTGCCAATGATGTTATTCGGTGTTACGGCGTTTGGACTTGTGATGTTTCCCATGGCATTTCAATTCCTTTCGGTGTTAGCTGGAAAAGCCATTCTATTGTCCAAAATGGCATTGATGTTGGCATCGATTAACGGGTTAAAGAGGGTATTCTAAGATAACTAAATAAGATAACTTCTCTGGTCAAAAATTATAAAATTGGACTATTTGAGTACATAAGCTCTAGTGTAGAATAAAAATAAAGATTTGATTCCTATGAGAAGTCATCTTCTAGCCGATGTAGTAAATTGTATTAGATTGCTGTATTTTAATTATTGTTTGTTTTTTGTTTTTATCTTACTATTTATCCATTATCTTGATTACGGACTTTAATTAAAATTAATGTGATTTTCTTTTTCTTTCTCTGTTTCTATTTGATTCTCTAATTTTAGATAGCGAACAGTGGTGTGCATTACGGATTATATCACTCACCAGATATACCGCATTATCATCATGGTTTCGACAGGATAGATGGACCACGGTGAATGTAATCCTATAGTAGTGTAGATAAAATATAAAATATATTTATAATTTCATAAAACTTGGTGTAATTGTAAGATGTAAGATTATTTTTATTTGTTTCAATGAATAATTGAACAATTAAAATTTGAAAATAGAACGAATCGTATTTCTTTTATTCCAACGAATTGAAGTAATAGAGAATCATTTATATGAATTGTTTGTATTATATAAGTCCTTGGGAATACATGTTATGTGCATTTACAATTTATTATTATGAATGATTTTGATGAGATTTTCGATTTATAAGTAAGAAATACAAAGATTATATTGTTACACATAAAGAATATAGAACGAATTCATTGTACCGTTGGTGATCTGATTAGGGTTAAAGCAATCAAATGATTTTATATTGCAATGAGTAGTTGGAAAACAAAACTATTAAAGTCAAAATGTAATTTAACAGTATTCTCAAATCCAATAATATCGTTGAAATCATATTTTGATGCATTAAAGTGCATCGTGTTGATCATTTATATTTCTTTATGTTAATATGAATACTTAGAACACAGTATCCTTAACCCATTCGAATAAAAATCTTTTTCATCTATGGCATTGTGTCAAAATCAGCTATTTGAATTTAAGGATGTTTTTTATTCTTATCCGTAAGATGTTTTATAATTTTCTTGTATTTTTCTTCATCTCTTCCGATATATTTCTTTCGTGATTGTCAGTAGTAGATAAAATGACAAAATCATTTTGAGGATGTAAGCCAAAATGTTGAAGATCTTTGAAAATGTTGAATGCATTTTAAACATCATCTTTTAGACATTGAATCCTATTAGATATGATGCTAGAGTTATGTGTTTTGCCACAGAATCGTTTTTGGTTTGATGAGGAAATGCATTAGAACGTGGTTTTGTACCGTATAAAAATGAAAAATTCATGTCTCTTTTCCTCGTGATATTTGTTTGTTAGAACGACGAAGAAATGAATCATCCAATGAATGTGATTTTAGCAATAAGGACTCTTGGGTAACATCAATTCTAATGTATGGATAAAAATGATTTATTTAAGTTCAAAATTTTGGATATTCTACGATATGTATCACAATTTAAAGGATTCAATATAATACTTTTTTCCTTAAATGTGACATCGAATTGATAGAATCACATTTTGAGAATAATTTTCTTCAGGATAAATGTCAGTGGGATTTTTTAAATCAATACACACTACCGGAAAAGTTTTATACAATATCATTTTTACTTTAACAAATTATAGTGAATTCATTGATTTGAATTATTTTAAAATGATAACAGTTGTATTTATTTTAAAACTACAAAAATTAAATTAACAGTTGCTGTTCCCAAATTTCGTAATCATCAGTGAGAGTGAATTATGACTATTAAAATTCATTATATTTATATATTTTTTGTTACATTTAAAATTCTCATTAAAATGATGAAATAAAAACCATTAATCCGTATATGAAATGTTCATTAAAGTAGACATGGTATTCAGACAGTTATTCGGCGTCAAACATTTGAAAATTTGATAACAAGATTACTTTGCTAACGCTATGTTGTATGGAATCTCATATAGTCACATACACCATTGCATATCTACATACGTACAAATTCATTTCATATGGAAATTAAATTCATCACTCCGTTTGAAATGCATGCAAAATGTTTCATTATTTCAATTTACAACACGAATCATTTTAATCGTAAAAATTATTGTGACATAATTTAAAGGATTTTATGGTATGAGAATATTTCGTTAAGAAGATGTGAAAAGTATAAACGTAAATAAAATGCATTGCACACATAATTTAATCAAGAAAAACTATTGTCTTTCCCAAGTGGAAAACATAATGTATCTCATGGGCGTTAAATATAAAAGAAATGAAAAGAATGAAACAAAAAAAATGTTAAAGAAATTATACCAAATACGTAAAAGAAAAGTATACGGAAAGAATAAAGTTTTCTATTTGAACGATTGGGATACAGTGAAAATAATCCGTAGACTTTTTTTTTTATTCATTTCAACAGTGTTCACCCGCATTTGTTTTCTGTGTGTTAACCGTTGTGCTTTGGTTTTCATTAAAACTTTACAACTTAATCTTCTGTTGTGTTACACTTACTAAACGAATGTGGCACAAATTCTTTGAATTTTAGGATTATCTTATATTCTTCAACAGAGCGACAACTTCCACATAAATGCATCAGTTGTTATCCTTTCATTGCATTCAGTTTCACTATCATCATTATAATTGTTGTATTACTTATGTTTCCTTAGATTTCTTCAGATTTTTTTTCCTCTTAAATTAGTAAAATAAATGAATTGTATTTAACTGTTAAAAGCAACTCTATCAGCAATGACAATAAATTTTTCATAGAATTTTATCACGTCTTCAACAATACGAGTTGTACTCATGGTACTCTGTATTGCAATGTTTTGTTTTAATGAACTCTATTTTTCTATTTTTCTGTTTCCGGTTGAAACAGTCGAATTCAACTAATTGATATGCGAAAAGAATTTTCTCCGATGTTGCATCTCCATCAGTGGAAATTATTTTTTATTTGATGAAATCTTGAATTGTTACTGTGGTTTTCTGTTACCTAAATTTATGCTTCAGTTGTTTTATGGTCGTCCATCTTTTTACACCATTACAAATAAATTTCAATATCAATTCCCCTAAGAGCATATATGTAGGTGGATAATTTTTTTACTCTCTCAGACAAACATGACAGGACATAATTGAGTTTTTTGGATTATATACCATCAGATTGTTGTTTCTAATTGAATTGAAAACAAACAATGTTAATTATAGTTTTAAGTGTAACATTTCAACCAAAATTACTTTAAAAATTGTTATTCTGTGATGAAATATTATTAATAGTCGCTTTTTAATTCGTCATGCGAATAATTGAAGTTTGCCGTAGAACTAAAAGATTGGATTTTCTTTAAATCAAGTTTATAGATAAACAGCCACAGATTGCAAAGAGATAATGCAATTTAGTGATTCTTATAGCCAATAACTATATTTGAAAGATATCTTTTAGGTATGTCAGATATAATATCATCTGTAACTGATATAACTATCATCTTTCCTGAGAAATTTCATAGTCAGTATGGGAAAAAAGTTCTTCTTTTGATGAATTTTCTAATGTTTCTTGTTTCAATTGTATGATTACATTTCATTAAATGTTTGCAGACAATTGAACAAACATAATTCTGAAACATGCCAAATTCATATCCTTTGAAATAATTTCTTTTCTCTGGAATGTTGTCCGACTTCAAGTGCATTCGAATTAGATTCAAAAAATTGGTTACCAAGCAACTCTCCATTAGCGTAATTAAATGTGAATGTTTCCATTTTGTATTAAAGTTATATTCAAGGATCGTCGTTTTCATCATTTCATTTCAAAGAATATTTTCAAATAAAATAATAAAATAACTTTCCTTTATAGATTCATGGAATAATAAATAATTTGGTTAAGTATTTTATACACTAAACAAATTATAGTCATTCATTTTAACAGGCCACATAGTCGAATAGATTATGTGCCACATTATGACATCAGCCAATGAATTTTTAACACTCAGTTGTGACGATATTTCAAGAACAACTATCAATTAAATTAACGTAAAAGTAATTTAAATTCAAAAGTTTATTTTTTTAATTTCATTTTAATTCACGAATTTTCATAATTATGTTTTTATTTGCATTTTAAATTAATAATTTTCATCCAAGCGCCAATTTACAATTACCAGAAAGGTGAAACAAATGGTATAATCTGCCACGAGAAAACAATCCCTTTTTGAATGATAATTACGAGATAGAGAAAATAGAGATCGAGAATAATGTAATTAAATGCGTATTTTTCATTACGACAAGTGGTGTAATGTATTGTGGATTATAAAAAAAAAGATTTTACCTGTACTCATCACCCCTGAATGTTGTGTAAAATATGTAACAATATCATTATATTTGTTTGTTTTATATTTCAGTTTCCATCTATATAGTTATTCAATATAACATATAGTTGATGGTAAAGTCAACAATATCTGTAATAATATCTCATCTCACTGTAAGGGAGAGGATTCGTTAAAATTTAATTGGAATTTTACGTGAAAAAATTAATATTGTAAATATGATGAACCATATACGATAGCAATGTAGTGTACAGTGACATTCACTTTGTGTTGGGACCGATTCATATGGTATCACCCAGTTGGGGTTACATGGTCGTCGACAGGTGTGTTGGTTCACTTATGGTTTTACAGAAACCCCATACCAGTAATTATCCATATGTGAATGGAAAATCGGATGTGAAATTGTGTACTAACTACAACCGAGACGATATAAACTGCCGTTTTATATTAAATTAGAGAGATTCAATGTACGCCATAAAGCCACTGCCAGACAATTTGTGTCAATGTTACTGAAGAAAGTTGAAAATAAAATGTGGTTATTTCATATATAAATTATAGGGAAACTAGAATATTAAAAATGCTTACTATTCTTTCTGTTCAATACCGTAGAATACATGTACAGGTATTCCTCCTTGATGCTGATGAAGAATTATGTACATGTTCATGGTTTCGTGGCTGCATTTAAGAATCGAATCTCGGTAGCGGTGTCTAATGGAAACAATAAAATAAACATTTTAAAATTTTAAATGAAATTTCCTGTACCAGAAAAAGGATGAAACCTACCATATTCTACTATTTGATTGGCATATGAGGGAATGAGTTTGAGTGCATAAAATCACCTATGGAAATTAATGGCATTCCATAGCAAATTCTTTACCATCATGAAATGACGTATTCAGGTTACAAGGACTCTATTCAACAATTACTTGACTTTCAAATGGGCGAGATTTTAAAATACAATGTAAGTGATTTATGTTTTATGTTTCATGGCTGTAACACAGTTTCATTTTGAATTATCGAGGTTCGATAGTGCATTAAATGTAATCCGTTGATGTTTAAACATACGTTTGAATCCTTTTTCCCGTTGAATTGATGGATTAGTTACACCTTTTTCAGGTGCCATTCATTTCTAATGCAATAGATAGTATTAAAGGTTACTCCAACACTATTGCTAAAGTTGAAATTTGTAACTTCTATGGTACTCGTTATTTTTTTATGGTACATAAAATGAAATCGTATCTTATATTGTTAAGTGGCATTTTTAATTAAAGGAACAAAAAGTACCTCAGTTACAACATGGATTCAATGGGATTTAATGGAACTTCAGAAATTTGTAATTTACCAAGAGCTTTATATGATTTCTCAATTTTTATTCTCATTTTTTTTTCTAGATTTCTGCCACATAAAGAAAAACCTAAATCACCATATGATACGGATTTTATTTTACATAAATATCGTAAGGCACTAAATGATAATGAGAAAAATAAATTTCATTTTATTTTTGACGGAAGTACTTCATTTTATTCTTATTGTTGTGAATAAATCACGGTGCCGTCTTTTATATCTCAGCAATGATTAAGTGTTGAGTATTGCCCTTTTATATGGATTGAATTTCACAGATTTAATGATTCCGGTGGATAACGAGTACTCATTTAGATGCTATTGCTTTGTTGAATTACCTAGTAAAAATTTATTCGTCTACTAAAGAACACATGCGATAATTGCATTCAGCCTCCCTATCAACATACGATGAAAAATTCAGTTGAAACGTGTACCAATTATTGGAGAAAATTGAACCGAACACCAGAACTTTGTGTATATGGGTTTGAATGGAACTAAGTGCTACTGTACCAGACTCAATCAAACAATTATTTCCAATTGCAATCAATTTTTTAGATGTACTTCAACTTGAATTGTATCGAGGAGCATGTCTTCATTTCGTTCACTCTGTTGATCCAACAATCAACTTTTTTTCAGTCATTTATTCTTCGGTAGTAACTAGTCAAATATCCATAAATTTCAAGCACCATATTTAAAAATAAAATGGAAGCAGTTTTTCGTTAATCATAGTTTTCATGAATTTTCATTTGATATGGTTCAATAAGTTCTGTGGAAAGTCAAAACAATAACGGCCACTTCTGGTTTTAGTGATCTGGTTATAGTTCAAAGAAATCATCATATGAATACTCTTCTCGGGTAGCAATCAATGAATTGAAAAATGACGAGATTCAGTAGCAATAAAGAAAAATAAAAAATAGTAATTCTGTAAGTATTACTCATGGAACGGATAAAATTCCGGAAAAAAAATGAGAAACATACAAAGTTTAATAGTTCATCCATGGATTCATGGTTGAATCAAAAGCACATAATGAACTGATCGATGTTACATCGAACGATTTCAATGAGTGCACGTACTCCTGGTAATTCTGTCCACCACTCAAACAGATTCTATTCCTGTTGTTTTTTTTTCCACCTCATGCCATAGTTTAAACGAAAATCCATTCAATTTTAAATCTATTTCGCGCTTACAGCACACTATGTGGTCACTCTAAATATTTTCTACACTGTTTTTCTAATAAATGTTCCATGGTTTTTCTCAATGCGACTCACCATTCCGTTTAAAATTGAATAGCATTCCATTCATTGTTACATTTGCTGAATCACATTAATTCAATCTATTCAATTCACTCTTTTCACATTGAATTCCTAATAATCACTAGAAATTGTATGTTCCTTCAATGTTCATTGTGTATGTTACATTTCTTGTTTCTTGCTGGAAAATATTTTTCCTTAAACTGACCAAATTTTCTGTTTTTTTTTCTTATTCTGTTCGTCTTACGAAACTTCACGTTTGTTGATATCATTTCTTATCAGCGTTCTATTGAATGAGGTGCCGATCACGGGTCTGGTAACTGGTAATATGTCTGTGTACCACCGACAATTTCCCACAGATATTCCGAAGTTTAAAAAAGCATGATTGTGTTGGAGACGGTGGAAGAAATGTGTCGGAAAATAAATCAATTGGACAACTTGATTATGTACCGAAGAGGACTCCAAACGGTCCAGTGTATTTTTTTTCCTTCATCCTTTATTTAGGAATCTGAGTGAAACGGAAGGGATGTAAAAGAAACCCCAACAGTCAGAAAATTGTCGTATTTCCTTAAGACATTCTAAATCCAACAGATACGTAATGTATTTAATGTTTGCCAATTTTCTTTCCGTGATTCATTTTTTATGTGAAATTCCGAATGTGTTGTGAGCTACCGTCTCTTATGGAATAAGTGTGTTTGCTTACCTTAGTTTGTTTATTTGTTAATTAGATTCTTGCAGCTTTTGGTAAACTTTGTTTTGATTCCATCATATATTTTGTGTGGGATCATGGGAGGTTCTTAAACAAAATTACGATTTCTGTTTGGATATCGATTCGAAGAATAGCATATGTGAAATGATTTTCCGTTTAAATATAGAAATTTCTTTTTTGCACAATAAATTGGTATTTCATTACCATCAACATTTTATGTAGGATTTAATGAGTATTTAAAATAATGTTGAATTCGCATCATTAATTTGTCATCGTTGGAAAAGAGATGGGATTAAGGCTCACGTGAAAATTAAATTAGGAATTATGTCGGATAAAAGTAAAGCGTAAAAAGATTTTGTAATCAAAATTAGTTGCATTTAAGAATCATAAGCAATTATGCAATCATAAATGGGATTACAGTGTTCAATGTTTATCGAGAATCAACGGATTTGTACTTGTACGCTGTTTTGGTACACCAACATTGAAATTGATGTTGTGGTATTCCATGTATTACATTTTCATATGAGTTCTGATATGTTCATAGCTGGTACACATAATATTCAGCATTATGTTATGGATATTAGACGATTTAATGTATTAAAGGATTATCATTTTGCATAGATAATACTTGTGTATATGGTGTTACACGTGACAGCAATATTTGTAGCGGAAAATGTTAATTTCGATATTTTCATTTAATTTCCCGTATTTGTGGTCGCATTAGAACACCTAAATTCTTCGCTTCACTTTAATTATAGCAAAAATTCTAATTAGATTTAAACAATTGAGTGTTGGGTAAGGATGGTTACCATTTAATTTCTTAGTCGTGCTCAAAATAGGTGCATATATATATATATGATTATATGTATGATGGTTAGTGGTATTGACATCAACAACGTAAATATCTTTAGTGGGGTTTTCACCCGTTGGGAATGTAACGTAACGTAACTGATTTAAGATGACACAACACCGGGTATTAAATTTTATTTAAATTTGTTCTTGGAACGGGATAATCGCTTTTAGCAACAGTTATTGTAAACTCGATTTCTTTAATTTAGTTGTTTTTCTCATTAACTGTATGCCATTGCCATGTACTGGTACTGGTACTGCATACGTGTTTATAATCATTTAAATTGTTGTTTAATATTGATAAAGAAATGATGATATTAAATTATGTGAACTTCGGATTCTTCATGTTACTATAATGACGAATATTTATCATTTTCTCATAAGTCAATCCATGTCTTTCACTGTCAAATTGATAATGAATAAATGAAACTCCTTATAGAGTTCATAGGAATAATTAAGCGATCATAATTAATATAGATGATAATTTAGTGTGATCCATTGAATTCGATAGTATGTCAAACTCATCAAAAAGTTGTTTCAATTGCATCTTAAAATTCATATTACTTTGATTACTTTGCTTAAATTAATGTATATGGAACAAGACCTCTTTAATATTTAATACTTTTACTGTCGTTATAAAATATGAAGTCAGAAAAGAATTATTATAAAGTAACTAACTGAAACTCAAGAGAAATAAACTTGAATGGATTAATTGCATTGAAAAGTTTTGAGAGCGTGTTTTTGAAGATGCATTCATTAGATGTGATAGGAATCTCCGTGTTTTTATATTTCTTTTGGTTGGGGTTGTAACACATCTCCCCAATTAAATACAAAGTTGGAGAAGTTTCCAATTGGATAGGATAGAATCTCTTTGAAAGATGAACTCTTTTTACAATTGCTAAGAATCGCAACAAACGTCTCATATTCACAATTCAATTGATGCTACCCAACAGTAGAAACCACATGAATGAAAATCGAATATTTATATGGAAAATCAAGCCGCATGGATGTTTCAGTGTGGGGAAAAGTTTTCATTTCACTTACGTGATACGGAAAATTGAGAATGAACATTCGGTTTAAAATTCGAGATATCGAGATCTAAGCACCAAGAATTGCGCAAGCCTGAGAGTAATTGAACTCCAGCTGGAGAATAAATTATTCTACATTGTATTGAGTGTTCATAAACTCCCCAATATTAGTGGCAATCAAGAGCATTAAAACTCTTACAGTGAATATTATTTGAACCGGCTGAGGCATTTAAACAAATGAGTATACTCTCAGTATTCGACCGTACTTCATGGTGATCATACCACTTATCATCATCACGCGGTTCTATCTAACTGGATGCAACACAAAACGATGATAATAAAAAACACTTAAGTGAATCTGTGAATATCGTTGTTGTAAAATTGAGGATGTAATACGTATGATATCTTTTAGTGAAATCAGTTGGAATTCTACAACTAGGAAATTATAATTCACTTTTTTTTTTGTTTTTTAGTGCTTGTAGCAATTGGTTTGTAACCAAAAATTCACATCTAAATGTTTAATTTTCTTACTCATCTGAAGGAAACCGTTGAATTTTAAGTGAAAATAACATTTTTATCGGTAAAACATGTTTGTATGGTGGATGTGTGTAAACAAAACATTATTTTTAATAAATTCTTCAGTATTTCTATGAATTTACAAGGAAAATGTAAAAAATAATGTACATGAAATCCATAGCATCACATGTTACGTCTGTTTGGGAAGACTTTAAGAAAAAAATTTGGTTGAATGCACTTCACTGCATATGATTTTTTAATTTTAAAAAATCAAGAAGAAAATATTCTTGAATGTAAGCATAATATTTATATTGGAGATCGTTATTCTCTTACATTTCGTTCGATTAAATACAGTTGGTTCTATAGAACAGTTTTGAAACATATTCATTGGAAGAGTCCAAGAACATGATAGTTCTCTTTGTGCATCCAAGACTATTGCAACATCTCTTACAGCAAACTGTGAATGATGTTTCAATATGAGTAGCATTTCTGAATTCCAACCATGTTACACTATATGTTTTGTACTGTTTTAAACTTCTCGTAATACCAAAACGTTAAGATTGTATTTACCTGTTCTACCATTCACCTTGTTCTTAAAACGTTTGAGGTGCATTCTATATGTCAAGACATATTGTGTAAATGTATCGTAGAGAATTCTCGTTTGTATTAACTATTCAATTTTAAATGGAGTTTATTTAAATCGTATGGATTTATAGTTACATTTGGAAGAGCCTGAACAGAAAAGTATTAAGACAGAGAAACAAAAAATCCGGTTTATTTGGCATCAGCTATTGGTAGAGTTCAGTGTGTTGTTGGCCGGTTAAGTCACTTTACTAAACGTGTTGTATTCTCTTGACTTGCTTAACCATACACCGGAGTGATTTGCCCAAAAGAAAATTTAATGTTCATGTTATTGTGTGATACAATGCAAATAGGTACAGTTGTTTTTTTTTTGTGAAGTAATTGATTGGTAGGAAGTCAGAAGAAAGAAAAACACCCAAAAAGTTTTACAGACACCATTTGGAGAATGATGGCAATCTTTGGGTAACCAACATTCTGTGTGTTTTATAGTGTTCTTGTTTCCTGGTTGTAATCTAACAACTGAAGAGAATCTGTTTGCTGTATTAAATTCTTGGGGTTTGTATTTAAAAAAAAAAGATAATAAACTTTTCTGTGTTCGTTAGGGTATTAGGATTGTAATATCCCCTGATTTAAGGAATGGATAGTTTGGGTTAGTTTACTCTGATAATTGTCCAGGGTGTGAATTTGATTAATTATTATTGGACAGTGAATTGATTTGTAAATCCAAAAGTTCGTGTGTAACTTAATCAGAAGAAGGACCCAATTAAGCGGTCTAATGCATTACCGCGTTCTAAGCGGATCCTCTTCTTTATCTTTATCTTTATCTTTAATCAGAAGAATTTTATTGAAAGTAACGATTTTATTGAAAGAGAACATTGTAAATAGAATGGTAATTGGTAATTATTATCAGATCTACAATTAAAATTTTATAGTTAAGTTTTAGTCATTGAAAGTGGCATAGTAAATGTCATACGTTTGAAGGTTCAGACACGTCGAAGTTCTTTTTTTTCTTGTATTAAATGAAATTAATGAATTTTATTTAATTAGATGACAACTGAATACAATATTCCATATGATCAGTTTAGGTTAGCCAAACTAATTTAGATCAATTGAGTGGCCCCCATTTATGATACTTGTACAGTTAGGTTTCTTTAGCCAATTATTATACAATCGCAAAAATATTTTTGTTATTTAAGAGTCAGTCACGATTAAAATCCGGTTTTTATTCTCGTCATCTCTCTGGCAGTGGTGCCATTTATTAATAAGAAAAAAAAAATTCAAGCTGAGAATAAACTGTTAAGAGAAGAGAGTGTATAGTGTATAGAGTATAGAGAAAGAGTTAAATGTATTTAACGTTATGCAAAATTACCTGTAAAGGTATTTAACCGACAACTAAATTTCAATAACTAGAAAAAAAAAAGTAATCCATTTGTTTAAGAGTTGAATGTAATCCACCACACAATAGCAATGATTTTTAGCTCATTTGAATATGAATATTTTATGTTTTTCAGTATTTGATTTCAGCTAAGTTTAACATACTTATTGGACTGTTAAACCACGGAGAGACTCAAGAGTATTTTGATCTGTTAATTTACTAAAAGAATGTGACAATGTTATACAAAAAGTAAATAACACGCCTAAATAAAAAGAAGTTGTAAACCAAACAAAAGAGAAAATATCACATAATCGAGTGGTTGTGCATTCAAGGAGAAAGAAATTTATTTAAAATGAATTAAACGTTTTAATGTGTATGCAAACGTGTGTTAAGTGAATTTAATTGATATCAATAAAAATCAAAAGGAAATTTATTAATGCAGTGTTGATTACCAGTCTGGTTTTAGATAATGTGAGATTCCGTACCATTTATAGGTTAATGTTGTGTCTCTGTGCTGATTTAATGGAAATTATAAGTAATCAGTTATATGTAACAGTGATTGAATCAAGTGTATTATTAGAAATAAGGAAATCATTAATTGTGTAATCAGTGGAAGTCGAATAAAATTCGATAAGTGTTTTGTTTAAATCAGATTCATAAGTAGAATGATCTATAGAAAACCAATTGGTAGAGTTAACATATATTTTACTTAGAAAAAACTGAATAACAATTGTGCATTGTTTATTATTTTAATTTGCAATTGTTCCTAAGGTCGTTATTTGTGAAGTTATTTTTTCTATTTATTCTTAATAGTGTTTGTGTTTATTAAATGTTAAATGTGAATTTTTATCTGAAGACAGTTTCATATTGCATCCAAAGCCATTAAGTGTAAAGCATTGAAAATCTGTAAAAATTAATACAGCACAGTGTGGATTAGATGGATTTAATTGTAATTAACAGACCTCATTTGTTCTACAGTGGATTACATCTGGATTGTATTTATATCTTTAACGTTGTTTAAATAGCACTCAGTTTATTGTTACGTAGTGCATAAACATAGTTGGCCGCTAAATCCATTAGGAGCTCCATCTTAGGAGCGCATAAAAAATTTAAGTGAGTTTCATTGCATTTTAATGTGTAATTTCAATGGTGGCGGGAGTTTATGGCTATTTCTCTTAATTCGTTACCATTTAATTTTATTTTGCTAAAAAGATGTACGTAATTGATGCATTAATTTTAACTGATTTCTTCTTATTTAAATGGATATGTGAACGGATTTAATTATCAGAACAATTGATGGTCAATTTAAAGTAAACAAAAATAAAATGGCTAAAACAACTACATAGAGGAGGAAAATTTTAATTTAAGTAACATTACATGTGTCGAATTCATGTATTCATTATGTGGCTAATATTGAAAACATGATTTAATTACGACATTTATGATCCAATACTGGATGGGTTCTGATGAATTTAAAGAAGAAAACATAAAAATTTGAAAATTTCCAAAATATTGAAAAAGTACCGCATACTATGAACCAAAGTGTATAATATGACATGAGTTAAATGCGTTTAGGTTGTACCATATCGTAATTATTGTGAGTTTAAAAACTCAAAATTCTGGCCATTATCAATTAATTTTGATGCTGGCTGAATATTATACAGTTTCATTTCCCCCATTTGATGTTGGCCAATATAATGTATTTTATTCTATCAATTAGAATGAAAATATGGTGTTGTTTTTATCATATTACATATTTGATGGATGTTACAGTACTCTGTGAATGCGAGGGTCGGTTCACTGTTTACACTGTAAATTTCATAAAATTCCATGATACTTTAATCAGCTACCACATAGGTCAAACGACATCAGATGCGACTATACAGAACATGATATCAATTGAAATCATAACTTTTTTGTCCAAATTAATTTCTTGTTTCATTTGAATTTCTCTTTTTTTCTGGTGTCTCATTATTTCCACATGTTGATGAAAACAAAAAATTTGTGTGGAGTTTACCATTTGTTAGAAGAGCCACATTAAAACTAATTAAGCAGCGTAACATTATTGAATAAAAATTCATTTGGCAATTATTGATTTCTTTAATTGGTTATTGTTTTATTTCATTAAGTCTATTCGTTAAGTTTTAGCGTTATAAACATATTGTGGTGAAATATTGATTGTTGTAAAAAGTGTACAACGTATATTGATTAGTAATTGACTGCAGATTATGGCAATTATATAATAAACAAGTTTTCAATTTCTTTAGGTTTAAATTAATGAATACACCGTTTATTAAGTTTAGATACTTCAGTCTCACTATTTCATTGTTTCCTGTTATTCTTCCACAAATAGCTGTGTAATATTGGGTAATTTGACAAAGAAAAACTAAACCATTAATGTTTTTGCATACCAAATCCTTGAAACAATATATTAGTGTTAAGCAACAAAGTGAAATTAAATTGGAAAATGACTCTGAAGTAGTTAAGAATATTTACATTTACATTTATGTTCATACCTGATGAGTAGGTGGCAACAGTGAAAATACTCCCTCATCATATGTAGAACTTTTATATTATCACAAGCGGATCACATTTGTGTAAAAGTTTTTCCAAAACAGAAAAAGTAGAAATATTTACATAGTTAACCTTTTTAGTGAAACAATTTTTATGTTAACTTTCTGTAGTCGGAAGGATGTTGGGTATCCTTGAAACAAAATATTTACGCACTTGCCAAACATTCTCCATATAATACCCTATTGCATAATGATATTGACATGATTTTAAAATATTCTCCATCCATTCATGTATAATGGTATCCGTTTTTATGGTCACCGAATGATAATGAAGCTGAAAAGGTAGCAAAACACATACGCACACGGTGATGTAAATTCACCTTATGGTCCAAAATAAGCAATTTTTTTATGCTGTATGATGATATTGGGCCCCTGTTTTTATTCCATTGGGTAATTTAAATAAACCAGCTGAGTGGATATTATGAGAAGTGGTGGGTAAAAATCATGCCAAACACCCATTGTCAATGTAAGAGACATCTTATCACAATCGAAGAATGTAATATTGATGGTTTACCAAAGATTAAATTGAATGGCATTTTTTTTTCTTATTTCTGAACGGAAATTACATAAAAAATACCGCAATATCGATAGAATATAATGATGAGCTCTATTCAAAATGATACTCTGAGAGTGAGATAAAAAGCAAACGAGAGAAATGTTCATCGTTTAAAGTAGTGCTTTAATGCGTTTTACTGTAAAGCCAGTTTACATTTTTTTTATTTTCGGTATTAGCGTTTTTACCTAATTCCATTTGAACACCGTGAAGTAGAGGGATTCAGGTTAACAACTCAACTAATACGTTGATTATACTGATGATTTGAACAGATCTATGCGTATCAAAGATATTAACATAAAACCGATATGCGGAATTTGTATAATACAATCGTCTACCTGTACCAAAATCGATTATTACGTTACTGTATATCTGTATATGGGCAATAAGCATGCAATGTTAAATTGTATTACAATTGTGCGATATTCGTTAAACGTTAAAGGAAAATCAGATAACAAAAAATGATTTTCCATATGGTATTTCATTGTGTATCAGCCTAATTCAATAATTCAGATGATAATTTTGTTAAATCGTGTTAGTCTCTAGTACCATTAGCGTGAATAAAAGGATAACATTGGAATAATGATTCAAAAAACCATAAATTGATTTTTGTCATCGTTACCATGATAAAACCACTTTGGATGATTTAAATCGTATCAAACAATTTTATGTTTTGAATTCCAGAATCAATCGTTAATGTTCTTTAGCTGGTGCTACCAATGCAATGTGTGCCAATCAAGGTATGCATTTTAATGGTTTTCACTATTTAAAGGGTAGCTTGATCGATTATGGATAAAACCGCAGGACAACTAATATAAATTGAGAATTAGTGTTATGCACCATCATGTTCAATTACATTTTTTCACTATTATTTACAGTGAATGGTACAGTTGAATACATGATTTGAATTCAATTTGAATTCAATTTGAATTTTCACAATTGATGTATTAAAGCGAATATTAAAGTATTCATTCAGTTGCTGTTAGTTTTCTGTATAAAATTTTCAAATTTAAATTTGAAGATTGAAAATGTTAATGAAAAATTGAAACTTTATACTGTGGTCAAGAGAATAGTATTTTTTGGTACCAATATTGAATTGATAATGTTTGAACTGTTGAATATTGGTTGTCACCATATATACATAAGTTCACCTAATGAACGATGGTATTACAAATTGTGAGCAGAAATTGAGGTTTGATGATATTAATAGTGAATGTGGCAAAATATAATTTCTATAGTGACACTGATATATCAAATTACTAAGAGTATGAGTAGTTGACTAAACCATTCACTCAATTGCATAGACTTTACTAAATTATCAGGGAATCTGGGATAATAATAATGTGTTCATTGTTATAGTTAAATCAAATAACTGAAATTATATTAATTGTAATGGCAATACATCAATATTGAATTCAATCATAGAAATATTTAACTAATAATTATATTTGTAAATAGAAATATCAATGGAAATAGAGTTGCTTAGCATCAATGGTAAATAATGATTTTATCGATTAGATATCTGATTTCGTTGATTTGATTTATTTAAGTTAATCATTGATGGGAAAACAGTTTTCCAAGAAAAATTATTTAAAATTAAATTATCTCAGAATGGAATTTCTTTTGTTTTCATAATGGAGTTCAATTTTCCATTCGAAGTTCATCGCTTAGCAGGAAAATTTGATGAAATATTTTTGATGTTGACTAGCCCTCATATGAAATACTCATTCAAATCCACTTAAATTTACCGGTCAATTTCATTTGCGAATTCATCTTGTACGTGAAGCATCAATCCGTACCAATAAACATATTTAGATTCATCGATGGGTAAATTCAATTTTCTTAAGCAATACCCTTTGCTTTTAACACTATAAATCACAACGGATGAATACAATTCATCTTGAAACGGTTTCACATTTGATAAATTTTCATCATGATTTCGGTTTTATGATTTTAAGATTGATAATGCGAATTACTGACGATTTGTCTTATATACATACATATATTATGCTGTTACTGAATGATATTTGATTCACCAACAGTGAATGTATACATATTATCTGCACGTTCACATCATTTTTATTATTGATCCATCGTGGATTTAACCCACAAAACTGATAAGGAATAAATATTTCGGTGAAGGCTGTGTATGACCCTTTTTCAATTACAATTGAACTGTGGATTGTTTTTCTTGGTTTGATTCTACCAGATTTAGCTAGCATGTGTTCAACAACACTATAAAATCCGTTCCGATTTCTATTGGTAATACGCGTTTAAATGGTTCCTTCAGTTTATGCACTTGGCATTTATATTCATTGTCTTAGTTTTAATGCTGGGCTACTTTTACCTTCTACCGTATGAACGAATACAATCCGTTTTCTTTTCTATTTCATTATAGATAAGTTTTTATATATGTTCCCAATGATTATCGTTAAGACACAGTACGAATGGAGAATGGTATATCATTGAGAACTGTAACATACTCATACATTGAGTTTCAGGCAATCGAGATGAATGTAAGAAACAGGACATTGAGAAAAATATAAAAAAAACCCCTAGCACAATGGGTTAGACATCAAGTGCTGTCCGATTCAAGTTTTTCTGTTTTACGGATTGGAAAATGTATATCGTAAGAGGAAAATTGTATTTATTGTAATGGCCCGAAAACGTAATCTTCTTCAACTCAAGGACATAAGAGCCATTCACATTTTGCCGGTGATTGATACACACCCTATCGTTAGTTATATATCAATTGAGGTGTGAGAAATAAAATACAAAGTCAGACAATCTGCAATAAATTTGTTTTGCTTTCGTTGTTAGTTAACGAAAGTTACGTTCTGTCAGTTATACATATGACGTTAGGCAAATATGAATATACAAAAGAAAATATAAATTCGTGTCACCAGGAATCGTAAAAAATCCGAAAAAAGGAAAGCGATTATTTTCCTTTTCAGCTTAAATATTTGTAACCAGAACTTGAACACCGGAAATTATCTTCTTTGTATCAAATGTTTTTATTTTTTCCATTTATATGGAAGTATTACATACAATGCATTTGATTAGTAAAGATTAGTAAAATCATAAAACATTTATTTTTATAAATTAATTATAATTCATTAAATGATTTAAGTATTTCTAACAATAAAAATTGAATAGGATAATATAGAAGAAAGTAGTAAAATTATTTTTACAATAAACAAATAATTAAGACGTCAATAGTCAATAAGTCACTAAACTATAAAAAGTCAAGCATAGTGTTTATTCAATATATTGGAGTGCTATCGAATTTTTTGTTCAAATGTAGTTATATTGTCAACTTGCTTCGTGGTTAAGCCTCAATACAATCGGCTCCTTTATTTTACTTTCTCAATACAACAGAATTACTTATATTTTTATTTGGGAAATTTTGAGGAATAGCAATCAGTAATTAAGTATAACAAACAGTTAAGTAATTTATTCCTCTGACATTATACATATTTGTATTTTTTATAATTCACTCGACGCAGTTAAACTACAGAATTGACAATTGAAAAATATCGAAAAAAATAATTATGTTTTAGTATAAGATATCAATTGCAATTTGGTGTTTTTATACAAGACAGTATTGGTCCCACTTCACACGTACACTTAGTACACCCATTTTTGGTGGAAATTGTTTGTCCGCTGCTGATTTTTTTACCTTCACCAAAGTCACATTTGGTTTCAGAATTCGCAGAAGCTGAACGTTCTTCATCGATATCATATTCATCAGTTGCTAAATTCAACGAAATTATCAATTTCTAATTTACTTTTATTAATTATGTCACTTAATCACTTACGACAAATCCATTCAATTGGACAGCATCTCTTTGTACCATAATACACAGGCACACAATTATCTCTAATTCGATCAAGATAATGAAGATCCAAAGCACAATCGACTTTTCTACAATTCTCATTATTCACAATTGTTGAATTATCAAAATTTTTGGTACATAAACATTCCATGCAATCATCTTCTGGATAAATAATTTCACCTTCATAATATTGTTTATTATTGTAATAACATTGACTCAACGCTTTTTTATCATCACCTGTGAGAAACAAAGTAAAATTTAGAATCAAACGTGTAAAATTTAAAAGTGAATAATGTTCCATACCACAGACGGTATTGGTACTACAGCATTGACCTAAAGATTTTTGATAGACACAATTAGGACGACGGCCAAAGAATTCAGCACAATCGACGTGTGCACAGTTAAATGTGGCTGCAGATATTGAACTAAACATTTAAAATTGATAATTATTGATCTATAATTTAAAAACAAATCCATTACTTCTTGGTTCGGTTTTCATATTGCGTACATATGCATGCTGCTGTACAACCGGCTAGCAACTCATTAGGCAATTTTTCAGCTGGAGCAAATTCACGGCCACTTCTATAGCATGAATTCTTTTTATATTCAGGACACTCAAATCTAATAGGTACAATATGTAAAAACAATGTTTGTATAAGTTATCAACAGTATATTGGAATTAATTATTAATAGCTCACTTGGTTGGACAGCATCCACCTGATGGAATCACAGGTTTACAACCCAAGTCAATATAATGTCTTGGTGTTTCTATACACGTTTCAGCAGCACAACTACCACTTACGTCTGAACCTTGGACAAAGTTAACGGCTAAAAATTAAAATTAATTTTTGTTTTATCAAAATTTATTCAAATTCACAAATTGTTTGACTATAGTTGTTTTTCGACAAAGAAATATGGCTCAATGCTAATTAATGATTACTTACTCAATACTAGACCGACAAATAATAAATACTTCATTGTCAAAAAAACTTAATAGTTTATCAGAATAAAATTTTCAACTGAACAGTTCAACGTTTACCATTTAACTGATTACAATTTTCTTACATTTATTCAAATATACCGGATCAATATAAATACAAATAACAAAAATTCAAGTACAAATTTAAATACTAAGACAATCCCCCAAACTGTCACTATACCAACAGCGTTAATTAAATAAAAAATTGTGTCTTTGTATTTCCAATAAAAATGGTTTTAATGCTTACTATACGCATACATATAAATTAAATAATTTAATTTAATAGTTATTAAAAGAATTTATAATCTTATATATTTCTTAGCTTAGAATAAATAATTACATGAATTATTTGTACAGTAATTACTTGCAGTAACAGTACAATAAGTCTTTAACAAGTGTTTTTAGTCCTAATCGTTTATTATGATTTTATATGTGAAAACAATCTTAATTTCACATTTGTTATGCGTAATATTTATTTTAAACGAAAACTAATATGTAATCATTGAGACTGGTTGGTAATGATCACAAACAATACGATCGTTTTGTGAGTGTAAATAAATTTGCCAATTAATATTGGACTAGCTAATGAGTTGTATGACTTTCGTAATCAAAATGACTACAAATAGTATTAAGTAATAATTATTGTTATGAATGTGTGGTCATTATAGTTTGATTCATACGTTAAATATGTGTTCATTGGTTACGAATCCATAATTAATTCTGCTAATCTAAAGGTCACGTAAAAATAACAATTGATTCCCGTGATCACAATCAGTTTGGGTGAAAAATAAAAGAAACTCCCTATTCTTGTTTAACATTTGATTGTGACATAACCGAAAATCTTTTTATTATTAAAAACAAGTTTCATATTGACTACAGATAATTTTTTTATATTAAATCTCAACGGAATTTAAAGATTACACTTTATTCATATATTATAAATATTAATAAACAAAGTGTGTTTACCATTATCAACGAATTACCTGATAGGACTAAAATTTCTATGTATTAACATATTTGCATTAAAAATTGAATAAAAAGTCGCATCAATGTGTCAAGAATGAAGAGGAAAATTACAAATTGTTTTATTACATTTAATAACATCAAAATTAAGTTTAATATTTCTAATTCAGATGTTTCATACACTCATTTAATGTAAATATTTAACGATAGCATCATTACGAATTTAATGACTCCAATCAAGTCAATTAAAGGACATTCAAAATCACTTGGTCTCACTGTAGCAATTCTTTTTCCTTATTCTTGCCTTATTACTAAAATAATGAAATTGTGCCAGCTCAGTGTTACATTGAATTTAGTTGAAAGCCACCCTCTTGTTTGGCACAATACAATGCGAATCAAATTTAATGACCGTATGAAATATATGACAGCGATTTTCCATTATGTTGGGTATTTTATGTGATTTAATTTTTTTTTCGGTTTTGGGACTACGAGTTTTCATAAATTCAGTTGATATTACCTTTTGATGACGGCCAGGTTTTGATATAATTCAAGAGGAAAAGTAAATCATAATAATATGATTGGATAGATGTCCAATTTTAAAATAACAATGATTTTACTCCCATAATTTGTTAACTATTCAGCATAAAAACTAATATCACACAACATTTTTTTCATAACCGACCTTTTTCCCAGGAAAAATTTATGTGAATGGCCCAAATGTTTAGACATTTTTCTTTTCCGGATTTATTTTCATTTAATACCAGAGTGACCTTACTGATATTGAGTAAATGGTAATATTATTGAACGTTATTATTCATTATGAGAAATACCATTTACTCATTCGATTTAAATATTGAATTGTTGGTATATTGGTATATTGGCATAACTAATAAAAATGATTTCAAATTGAACAACCTTTGACTTTAATATTTATTTTTTGTTCTTTGCATTTTTGTCACGCATTCATTTATTTTATATATAAGTAGTGCATATTTGACACATCGATCATCTTCCGACACCGTAAAGTGAATAGCAGCACTACTATTCAACCATTCAATTGAAGTCTGGGTACCCTTAAATTTGGATATGGTACCCTCTAAACATTTTATTATATGAGAAGATATTTTTCCGTTTGATGTGATTTAGTTGGTCATGACAGCAGTTACTGTATGTGGACTCCAAAAGGAAAATGGCATACAACTTTTTTTGTAGCTCTCGTGCGTATTTCACTGATTCTCTTTCACTTAATCTCGGCAAAGAGAAAATCCTAACAATCAGTGTATTCGCGTAATAGAAGAATCTAAATTTTATTCCATGGTTGGCATAAAATCATGGTTTTATGTGTATGGATGTAACCATTGTGTTATTAGATGACTCCCAATTCAGAAAAGTGTAATAAATCCTTGAATATAAAATTATTCGATTCAGTATGGGATATAAAACCACAGTAAGATTTAAATGAAATGGCTTACATGGTTAACAAGAACATTTGACGGGTCATCAAACGGAACAATATGAACTTTATCACATTCATCTCATCATTCTAATATGGTGTTTTAGGTACATTTGGCACTTAACTTAATGGTAGGATTCAAATATCGATTCATTCTTATACATTAATTGAACAGTTACCAATGAAATATCAATAATTATTTCATGTACAATATTTTATTTAATGGGTACGTTAAATATTTCTTAATTATCTGTCTTATAAAATTTTTGATTTTCTCATTTCATATATTTACTGGGAAAATAAATTAACTCGATTCTTGTGATGAAGGAATCTTGCACTCATGTACTCAGTTATATTGATTGATAACTTAGTTTTATCCAATTTTGACTATATACTATATACTTATTATACAAATTTGTATTCCAAACATATTCAACTTATGAAAAATCGAACATAATTTTCTATTTAAGAAAAAGAAAAAGAAAAGAAAATGTTATGTACACCTTTCACGAGGCACATTATCATTTTTCTTTACTACTTTTAGGATCGATTCCTTTTGCCATGTAGATTTATTCATTTTATATTTAAATAAGATGATTGCATGTGCCTTAAGATGTAAAAAAGGAATGAAAATCTAAAGAGTTTTTCTTTCACATTTTGCCAGTATTTCTTTCAAACATCGAATTCAATAATAGGAAATTGAAACAATAAATGATTGTATACATTCGTTTGTTAGCATATGGAGATTACACGTAACTTTACGTTGTCAGTATCCCATTCATATAATAAACTCTATAGATTCCACAGCATTCACAAAATAATAATAATATTTTGGTTGCATACAAAGAATAATAATATGCATAAGCGTATCAATATGCTGATGAGATATTATGGTGTTGTACATAATTTATTCATGGAATAAAACAAATTTTTTTAACTTACTAAACGGAAAATTGGATTAAGGAATAGATTCTGTGTAAATGCTATTGAATGTTGTATATGCCGTCACTTAATTTATTCATTTTATTCCGAATAGGGCCTATGTAGAAGTTGTAGCATATTTATTCGATTTAATTGAATTTTGGCTGATAGCTGACCCCTGACAGTTTGGTATTGTATCGCATAGTTTATTTTATTTAATTATGTATTCGAATGTCATGTACATAATGAGACAACGTCTTAGCTGAACTTAACATAAAAGGACCAACCAATGAAGTTGATTTTGAATAAGTTCATTCATTGCTCTTTTGGATAAAGTGAAAAAATACACAGATTAATCGCTTAAAAGCTTTTGAATTAATATTCTGTTGACTGAAATACAAATTATAAGAATATATGACACGGTCCCTATTACCCCAAATTATATAAGAAATGGCAAATCTTACACTCATCGTAGTAACTAATTGACCTTCTTTTGGATCCATCAAATTGAAGAATATTTTCCGTTATGAATTTTGTGTACTGGTCCTTTGGTTGCAAAAAATCCCAAGGCTTTAACGAAATAAATTCCCATAAGGCAAGCATGACTAGTGTTCATGGTCCAGTACAATTTAATTTTCGGTTCATCGTTTCAATCCAGAATCCTCTGGGTTTTGTTAAATGTGCTGCATCGCCAGCTGAATCTTCACATAATGAATTATCTCTATCGTCTGTTTTCATGAAAATGGATTCATTCTAAAGGAGGTGAACAAAAAAATAAATAAAAGGAAAATATTAAATGGTAAATTATGACGAATATCCTGTCTTAGTTTGCCATTTAGCAGCAGCTTGAAGAGAGATAAGAAAAAGAAAATGGCAAACCATTCATACCTTAGTATTTTGGTATAATTATTCATTTAGTAAATGAATCATTTCAAATGGAATTTAGTTCAACGGAAATACTTCAATGCCATATTTTAATGTTGCAATCAGTTAGATGAATTGCATTTTTCTGAATGGAACATAAAATTATGTTACTAATCGAATATAACATTTATATTGAGACGAAAGGGATAATGAATGAAATTCATCAATGAAACAAATTAAAAATCATTTTCATGTTGAAAGATATGATAGATGTTCTAGTTCACTGTCATAGATTAAAAGATTTTTATTAAAAATTCTTTTGGTTCAACAATAATTGAGTCGTACTTGATTCTGTTTAAAATGAAATTTCCCTAAAATATTTGATACAAACACAGAGAGAACTGTAACGAAACAAATAATATAATTTTGCTATTGGCAAATTTTCTGTTTTATTTTTTTTTTTATTCAAAAAAAATTCATTTCGATGCAACATGAGATATTGAATTGAATGCAATAATACAAACGGTTTGATATGCAACAGCATTTTATTTGAATAAAAATTTCTAATAAACGAATCACATATGTTAAACAAGACCATGTGCAGAAAAAAAGAAGATGTAGTTGCGTTGTATTTTTGGATAGAAGTGGATTCTATCCAATTCGCACGATCCATATAATTTGGTAACGGTGTGTGTACGATGAAACTGATAACGATATCCTTTACGGTATATTTCACTTGAAATATTTTTTTTCTGATATGTTTATATAAATAATCCAAATATAAGGAAAACTGAATTCAAACCAAAAAAAACGGTTTTTTTTAATAAAAGCCAACATAAAATGTTTTGTTACAAAATGGATGTTATTGTATGCTCAATACGTTTTTGACATAAACACAATTTGCTGTTTGTTTTCATTTAACAAATAGAAAGAAAATATAAAAAATAAACGGTAAATGCATAGTTTTTCATCAACTTTGGCCAATCGTCAGATGATACTGTACAGCCAGTGGGCCAGATCCAAATAGTCGAATCACATGTCTGTTCCAATTTCATAGTCAACGCTTTATCATAAGGACATGTTTTTTTTTTATTTGGTTTATTCGAAAAGACACACCGATATCAAGAGCGTATCTTCATGTAGAAACTGGACGGGTATTTTAGATGAAATCTAAAATTTTCCGGATACAGAAAACCATATAACATTTAAACTGGTTTGTTCTGGTGGCTTTGATTTCAATTGGCGCATGTATATGATAGCAAGGAAACAAATGGTAACTGAACTAAAAAAACAGAAAAACTAAACTGGAATAAGAATTTCCATTAGATGTGAATAGAACTATAGACTGGTGGAAAATTATATGAAAATGTGAATGAAATCTTCATGTATTTTTGCTCATCTCTGTTCCATAAATGTTTACTGTCTCTCAATGTTTATTTTACCCATTGGCAATTTGAAGTGAAAGGTTTCACGTTTGGTTTTCCTTGGATTTTGTTTTTTTCTATTAATTCGGTACCCTTAATGTATGGCCAGAACAGCGTTATCAGCACTTGTTCTGACTTTTCTTTTTTATTTTTGTTGTTCTACTCAATTCACAAACAGAATTTTTTATATTTCTCACTATGTTCGGTGTCTATGTTATATTTCCCTTTTAAAAACATCATCATGTCCTTGTGGTATTTTTGTTTTTCTAATCGGAAATGGTTTAGTTTTGTAAAAATGTTTTACCATCCAGAGATTTTTATTTTCTTTATCACAGCAATTTATCTCAGCGTTTATGCAAAAACGAAGAATAAGTTGAACTGTAGTACATTGCCATAAATTTATCATCTGGGTAAAAGTACCTGAGTCGTTAGACCGTTCCATAGAATTGCGCTTATTCAGGTTGAATTCGTGAAGTGTGTAGTCCATTCAAAGTGCATAATCACTATGTAAATTGTAAACGGCATAGCAAAGATGCTAAACGAGTGGCTATATATCATCATTATCATTATATAACTAGTTGGTTGAATTAAATAATATTGGTAGTCATATGGATGCCAACACTGCAATTCATTAGAATTGAATTATTATTTAAAGATTTCTATTGAAAATTATTCTATTACGTTTTGTTGGGTAAATTGAAATTGAATGGTGATTTATTCAAATATTATTGATAAATAGACATTTTAAATTTAAATTCAAGTTAATGATGACTATTTGATTAACGACTAGTTGACCATTCAAATTAAGAAGTTTGTAAATAAACTGGTATTATGTTGATGAAAGCTTTTAGCTCTTGAATTTTTGATTGTGTCCCATGGACCAATATTCGACATTTAGTTTTGTTTAACAAACTGTGCCAAAGGCATTTAAATCAAACATTTTAATTGGCTAAGATTTATACAATTGCCATCGTTAATAATTCATTTTTGAATTTGCTATTTGATAATCGAAAGCTTATTCATTGAGTGCACTTATGATAAACGAAGATTTGGTCGATTATCCTTTAAGCTAAAAGTACCGAGACGATTCATATTCTCAAAAAAGTTAAGAATTTATGTTAGTTCTTCTGTTTAACAAGATGTTTATAGTAAAACGGTACTCACCATTCACTATGTGCTTTAATGGTTTCAATCAATTTTTTTCTTTGGTCCAACCTTTTGCTTATAAGTCCAAATGGAAAATTTAAGCTGGCAAATATGAAAGCTTTGAGCGCAACAACAGTATTGAACAATTTCGTTTTATTTTGCAGATAATCAGAATAATCCATTACAAGTTGATGACGGTCTAGTAGTGCAGACATACCATTGATATGGTTTTTTATTTTACTATATTTGCATAACATTAAGTAGAGCAGTAAATTATGTAGCCAAGAATTTTCTTTTAAGTTTCATTCAATTCTTTTTCATTTTATGTTTACATGGCATTTGATTCATTCTATGTTGATTTCGATTTTCCAATATCATGTAGCAATTGCATAGTTCTGTTGGAAATACCGAATTAAGTTGCACTTAGTAGTTAGTAGGGCATTATGCAGCATCGGAGAAACGTTGAATGAGTGCATTTTAACGAACTTTAATTCAAACAAAATGTATTATACGCTAATGCTTGAGAGAACAAATCTTTCAGAAGGAAAAAAATTCAAACTTTCCAGATCGAAAATCCAAGTTAATGAGAAAATTCTTACGCAATTTTCATTTGTAATTGTTACTTAGATTATTATGGGTATTCGGCGAATACCACAATATGAACGGTAATGTTAACAATAGATCGGTATTACAACCCAAACAACTTATAATGAAAAATGTAAAATTCAAATTCATTTATGTATGTTTGGAATTTTATGTATGCTCGTGTGTATCTGTAATAAACTGTCTACGATAGATTTTAATGTTCATTTTTTACGCTTGTTATAATGCACTGAAAGTAATTTAACATTCCATAGAGGGATGATAGTAATACCGTTCACACGTTACAACTTCAATTAAATATTTTATATATAAATTCGTTTAAACGTTTCACGTAACACACGAACTTTATTCGTATAAGAATTGCATATAGAATTTTGCTTACGGAAATGTGTCTCACTTAGTTAGTGAATGCAACTGAAAACGACATAAAATATTTTTCCAATTTTCTAAAATGATTATAGTTTTGGTTTTTAACAATTCAACTGCCATGAACTGAATGCATTCAGGGGATTCGTTCTATTGATGGTTTAAAAGACTGTGTACAGTAAATGCAATCGAATAGTAATCAGTGTTGTTGTTTTTCACATCATTTACCTGACAGTTGAAAATATTTTTAAGTAACTGATTGGAGGATTGTAAAGAATTGAGTTAAATTAGTTTTCATTTCCACAATGTCTGCAGATTATTAAATTTTCCAACCACATGATTGATCTTTCGGAATAAGTACTTCCTTTCTGTTCTTTTCTTGAACGCTGGTACGTTAGTTAGTATTTCATGATTTGCTTCAAGGCAGTTAAACCAATACCGTTATGTTACATTCCATTCTATTATCTTGAAAGTTTTTATTTAAAGTAAACAGGATAGGATAAAGTGAACAAAAAATATGGTTTTTAAAATATTACTGGGTATTTCTGGAATGAACCACTCAATTTTTGTTTTTATCGCACATAAATAAAAATGATTTCATTTTCATGGTATTGCCCGTCAGTAAGGACATACACTACACTGTGTATCGTTTTGACAAGCGAATAAAACACACAAAATACCATCTAATACAGATGGAGAATAAAAAAAAAGTGCATAATATATCAAGTTGAGTGTACTTAAAGTTAGCTGATTTCATGTTCACAGCAAACAAGTAGCTACATAAATACATACAAATTTAACGGAAAGCTTGTATATTCACCCTATGAACGGTACCGGGTGAGATGAGGAAAATTCTGAATTTATTATCCATCGTCTTGACTCAAGAAGCCCAATCAAGACAAGTAAAAATAACTTCTCATAGAAGGATGTGTTTCCATTCTTATTCTCATCCGTTTTTTTTCTTCATACCGTTTCTATATTTCGTTTAGATATTATTCTTTCCTTTTTTTAGAATAATAAAAAGGACTAACTTTATGCGAGACAAAAAAAAAGAAAGAATAAAACATTGCTGTACTCTTTTCTACTTAATTTCATGTTGTGACTTTTTTTTCTATTCTCTATTTCTTTATTTTTGAACTGAATAAGAAGAATTTATGCAAAAAGTATAAAATAATATTATTTATTATAAGAATCCGATTTCATGTTGTAACATAAGATTCTGTATATGCGTTTTGTATATGGCCGCAGGAAAGATTTGCCTAATGAAATTGACTAGTCCTTAGCAACATAACGAATATGTGCAGAGGGGATAAAATTCTTAATGCTATTTAAGAATCCTAGTTTGATTGTAGGGGATGAGACTGTCTATTATTTTGCCCAAGTAACGAAACATTGAAGAAAAAAAATGATTGAAATATTGTACAATAAACTTTTTCCATTGATTTCATTCTTATAATTCTTTTCTTACCTTAACGTAAGAAAAGTAAAAAGAAATTTATAATTTTGTGTCAGGTTTCTACGATACCATGAAATTCAAAAGAATTTTCCGATCAACATAATAGAACGATGGAAATCTTATGAAATAATGGGAAAAATATTTTTACTGTTAAAAGAAATACCACGGTGCAGAAGTTTTTATTTTATTTCATTTTATTTATTTTTTTTTTTTGAGGTTTTATAATTGAAATTATTTTCACATTGAATGGATAAATTGAATCAAGGTATCCATAAGGTAAATTCAATTGTTGGTAAATATAGTTAATATGATAATGAATATTTTAAAAATTGAAAAGCAAATCGACTAATGTTAAATTTCCAAATGAAATTGTTCAGATGTTTCCATTATCAAATTCCATTTTCATATTATCCATCAAATTCCACTGTGAGGAAGCACGATTAATCCAGTTAACAAAATTTATTTTTCCAAACTAACAGACCACCCCATCACTGTGTTAGCTAGTGGATCTATTAGCACTTGAAATTCTTGAGTGCTAATACTCGTTAGTTGCGATAATTAAATTTTAATAAACTTTACGAAACTAATGCGTACCACCAAATGTAATCTAATTATACACTGTTGAATAAATGAATACGATAGCGTTTTTGAGTCCATGTATGGTTTGAAACATAAATGAACCGCTGATTCGTTGTTAGTGTACACTTTATATTCATAGACGAAAAGTTTTCTATTTTAACATTAAAACCATAAAAGGGAGGTTCAAATGTGTAATGAAAACATACAATCATGAACACTTTTACAATTATTTACACCGTCACATCATTGTTACTACTGCCAATTAAACTACCAACTAATTTTAGCAGTGTGCTGTTTTGTTACTTTAAGCCTTTATACGCGTTAATTTAATTTAATAACAACAACTGTAAATGCACATTAACAGTTTAACAACTAAATGATCGTTACTTTGTTTATTTTATTTACAGGAAATTTGAACAACAAAAAGTGTGGGAAGAAGGGAAACCATCAAAATTGCAATATTGTCATCGTCAATTAAGTTGATCTAATAGCAATTAAATCATGGGGAGAGGTATAATGGCCCCCAATATCCAGTTAATCGGTATTGCATTTCTGGCAATTGGAATTTTATCTGGAAAATGTAAGTTTATAGTTTTAATACACAATTGAACATGAAATTTAATTGTACAGTAGTAAATTGATTCAGTTTTTCTACCTTTTTGATATTACCTCATCTATGGTTTGATGGGAATCACTCATAAAAAAATAGATTTACGATCGAGTCAGCAAGGGATCTGACAGTTATTCATGTGAATTAATAATTAATATGCCAGCACCATGTATTTGTACAGCGTTCATACTTGTGCAGGAAAAAACCATGATTCTGTTTTTCTAAACGAATTTGGTTAGACGGATGCATTGAAAGTTTATTTTTACTGTTTGAAAACCACATTTTTATTTTGTTTCTGTCCTAAACAGAAGATGCACACTGAGATGATTGCACATGGTATGAAATTATGAAACTGGTGGGGTAGAGTGAACACCAGAATGAAATATTTGTCCTTGGTGGTGTCGTAATTTATGTAATCACTCGTTTTTTTTTTTCGTTATTTGGAATTATGCGATTTGTAATGGCAATGGAAAACAAATTCGAACCAACAGTTTAGAGTACCTTAAGGACATTTTTATATTGTTGAATAACATTGTTCAATGTGTTTTTTTTTATTAGTTAAAATGATTCATTATTCCACAAACAGCTTAATAAAAATTAATTTTTTACTCTCAACGGAGATTCCACGAATTATTTGAACTATAAAATAGCCGAGTCCTTTTTTTATATTTAAATCTCACTGTGTAATATCTCGTTATGTTTTGAAGTGTACATAAATATTGGATTTTTATGTATTTTATGGGCATAAGGGAAATGAATTCTTATCTGATGTTGGTGGAAAGTTATTTGAACAAATCAGCGAATTTTTTAGCATTTTATGCGTAAATGGTTGAAATTTGATTTTTACCAAATATAAAACTCAGTGGGTAATTGCTCATTAGAATGTTAAAATTAATTTGATTAACAATGTTTTCCTTTAATTTTTTTGTTGTTATGATGTTTTGGTTTTGTGTATGAATCATAAGGCATTTATTCATTTAATAATAACAACATCGAATATCAAAAAGTATGGAAAGGGAATTTAATACATTTTTGGGTGAAAAGCAATTCAAGTGGAATCTATAGAAATTCAGTTTTGAACTATTGATGCATGGAAGAATTTACAATATTATTTCAGGTAACATTGTGCTATTCTAGCTACAAATTGAGATTCCATTGTAAAGGAATTATTAAAGTTTTACTATCAAAATGGAAAAATAATGAATTTTTGAATGAAAAATGAATAAAAATAATGTAACAATAGTTGTACTACATAGAATCAATATTTTGTTTAAAAAATTTATATATTATGTTGAATTTACGGTATGCAGGAAAGTTTAGAAGTATTCAAACCCCTGAATGTAACGAGTTAAAATTTTCCAAATAGATCCAATAAAGAATTCATAGAAAATAAATATGTAATTAACGATATAGTATGGAAATTAGGTAGTTTGGATTCAGAATGAATGTATATTTTCACTGAAACTGAAATATTTTGTTATTGGACCACTTAATAATTGCAATACTAATTATTTAGATTATTTTATATGAATAATGTACTTGATTGTCTGCATTAAATTGAATGAAAATTAACTGAATTCTAGTTAGTGGTATATACACAATTGTATGAATAATTTACCACATGAGAGTGCCAACGGTAGTACATCATCTATAAAGTACATTTGTTCAATATTCTATTATGCTAACAACTAAATCGAATATGTTACCATTATTTGATACATAAATCTAACGAATTCTATTTATTTTATTTATATCCATAAATCATTTGAATTATACAAAAATCAAGTGAAATATCTGTCAATATATGTTGTGCATTATAAATTTTATGCCATTTAAATTATGTTATTTGTGTAATTACAATTTTCTATTAAATCTGATTATTATTGTTATTCATGTGTTGGTCATTCATCAAACAACAATCATGTCATATAAATATTTTGTTTTCTGTATTTGGTAGAATACATGAATCAAATGACAATTGGATTTTATTCGTGTACTGAAACTAATTAGAATTTTAATGTTTCAAATAATGTAAAATAATGATTGTATTGCGGTCATACATGCAAAACGTGTGAGATGAATTTAAATACCAAATGTGTTGATTTCATCTAAAATACGTCACTTTCATCAGCCAAATTGGAATTATTTTCCTGTGGCATACAATCAATGATACAGCATATCCTTTTTATCACTATAAAGTAACATTAGAAACATATTATCAACTTTTAAGGATAAACTTTTGTTACCATAAATTTTATTTATTCTAAACTTCTGATTTTTAAAATGATGAGAAAAGGAAGTGATTTAGAATTCCAAATTTTTTGGGTCTTTTAAAATTTTACATCTCCATGGCTGTTGTTTGTTGCTTTCACTTTACTTGCAGTATTATATCAACTCATTGATAAAGAGGTATGAGTGATAAATTGACTGTATGCAGATTCAGCAATTTTTCAATAACCTCAGCTCTTAAAATCATACTATCCTTATGGTGAATACGTGTCTTACACCGAAATGAATCCAAAATTCCTTCAAATAGATAAGAGGTTTCCTATACCCACCTCAACCTCCCATCAAAAATGATTGTGCTCAATAACACAGACTATTCAAATATCGTATCTATGCTAAGGAAAAATTAATTTAGGTGTGTGTGTGTTTTTTTCTATTTTGCATTTTGACTTCAATGAATGATATGATAATTTACCATATCGTGTAAGCAATTTCCATGGAGATACGGTTGAGGCAAATATCAGTTAATGGCTTTTTATAGATCGTAAGTAAAATCAGTACGATTTTCACTGTTATTGAATCCAAGGTGTATGATACATTGAATTAAGATATCTTATGTCCAAAACGATTTTCAACTGCAGACAAAAATTTAATGTATGCATTCAACCACAATTTAGTTATTGAGATAGTAGGGTGATAGTGGGATGAACAAAAAACGGGAATTGTATCATTTTCTGTGTGAAAATAAGGATTGCAGTACAAATTGAATGTGAGCAGGAGTAATTCAATTTTCATGTCGAAAAATATCAAATCGGTTCCTTCTTAGAACCTGTTTCGTTGCTAATTGAATAATTTAGTAGTACTAATCTGCTGCAAATTGTATTTCAATATAATTTATAAAATTTTTAAAAAGGTTCGCATTGACAAGGATATTGAACTGATAAAACACATTTTTCGTCTATGGGACTATTTACCTGGTTTTGTTATTTTAATTTACCTCAATTCTAAGAAATGATGATGCATGGAAACTGTTTCATTCTACCAAATTCATGGTTAATTTGATTTCCATTACATTTGTCAATATTATTTTATCAACATATTAATACTCTTTTGTGGGGTGGCATTGTAAATTTATGCATTGAATTTTTTGTTTGTTTATATCACATACATTGTATACGTATAAGTATACGTGTAAATAGATCTAAAAGGCTTCCGTAATCAAATAGAGCGAGAGTCAAAATTTAATAATTTATGTTCATATTTGCATGTATGTCCCCCCAGTTATTCCAATTTCGTACTGATTTTCCTTTTTTTACATAAATTTATTGGAAAACTCAATTCATTGCATTTACGATGAGATGCGGTATCATTGAAATCAACATGAAAATCATTAAAATTCACGGATATAAAATCGACTTGTTATAAATTTTTTTATTCCGTTCATGATGAAGTTTGGGATTTTCAATAGAACGAAACAGGGAGAGAGTCGTAGAACACCGAACAACAATTTTCAGGTGTGGGGTTGAGTCAAATTCATGCAACATGAAATGTGAAAATATTCGGTGTATTCGATGGGAAAATGTTATAAAATTGGTTTCACTATAACTCAATATGTCTCTGTGTCCCTTAACCGACAGCCACTGTATATCAACGATGAAAACTCTTTATAAATTAGTATTGTGGAAAGTTAAAATTGTTTTTTTTTTTTCTCTCGGTTGATATCAAAATTTTATTATAAACTTTCCATCTATTTTATCCAATGGCGACATTTCGCCATTCAACTAAGTAACAATGAAAAAAAATAAAATGAAGATTCATTTATGAATGTTGAGTTTTTACGTGAAATTGAGCGCGGCATAGTACACGTGAGAATCGAATAAAAATGAATGTGCCACCGAAAAGGTAGATAGAGAGATGGATCAAGTATGCGACCAGGTGACAAAGATTCATTGGATTCCAAGTGGACACGGTTAATACTGTAACGAAAGTACAACAGTTTGATCCAAAATTAATGTGAAAACTCTCAATGGAAATTCATTCAAGAATGATGCCTTTAAGAGACTAACTGAATTTTAAAAGTTTTCTTTTTTTTCTTGCCGTACGTTCTTTTATTTTCTCTCTCAATTCTTTGTTTAAATTGTTACAGCGGTTGATTCATGCAGACAGAACTTCATCGTATTGGCTGCCGACTGTGAATAAAATTATATTGGGCATTAGCGAGTGTTTCAGAAAAACTTTATCCTTATTCAATAGTTTCGGATATAATGATTAACAGATAGTTTCGTGAACAATTCATATGATCTTCATTCGAATAAAATTATGTATTGGCAATAATAATTTTATTTTTTTCCATTACCTATAATTCAATCTCAACGAATTCATTGTAGCCAGTTCATTCAGTGAAAGAAAAGTTTCGGATTGTAGTCCAATATGCATAATTCTGTTTATAATTTTTGTTTGAAAAAAATCATAAGATTTGACGAACAGTAAAAGATGATTTCTACCCTAACAGACACGGAGGGTCCGTAATCCCAAAAGTTGTTTATATGCATTTTATTATCCTGATTATCACCAATTCCAAACAGACGATGAAAATGAAATATTTTGATTCGTATTAGAAGTATAATCTTCAGTTTTCCATAACGCACTTAAAACGCGTAGGGGAGCCATTTTCACAACATTAGAACTTACTGATGACTTTCTATGCCTCCCCAAATGATATTACTTTCTTTTTATTGTATGCAAGCATATTGTGTGCTTATTTAATGGTTATACCAAAAACCATTTTAGGTCCTTAATATCAGACATACTGAGTGTTTGGATTTGGCCTGTTGGTAAAATATTAAAAATTTAAATAATAAAAGGCAACTTGAAAATAGCTCGGTTTTTTTTTTGTTTGTGTCATCCTTTCAGTCGAAAAGACATCACAACAAAACACTACTGAACAATGGACAAAGAATGAATAAAAGAAGCTTGAAATAATACAACCCCACTAACCCGCCCGTTCAACAAAACATCAGAGTATTTAGAATGAACAAAACAAAAGGATGAATGAGAAGAAAAAGAACTTTTTTCCAGAGCAATAAGCATATGCTTTCACCATTTAATTTTTGTTTATCTATAACGTATAAACATAGCAATACAGCATAAATGATCATCTTTACAGTTGAGATGGAATAAAAACGAAGTTGAATATAAATAAAATGAATAACAAAAAATTATAGACTAACGGTAGAATTATTATTAGCCTCTTCTTTTTGACGATGTGGGGTATAAAGAGACTCAGGAAGTGTATAGTTCTGGAACCCTTGTTCTGTAACTAATTCACCGTTAACATTTTGAATTGAAGCTACTTACTAATGTTGCATACGAAATTCATTTAATGCTCATCATAAACAATCTATGCAAAAGAATTTTATGAATTACAAAATATAAAAGTTATATACACCAGCCAAAAGAGAATCTAAAGTTTGATAAAGCATCGGTGGCAAACACATACAATAAAAAAAAACAGCAAGGAAGAGTATAATAAAACAATTCACCATTATGTTTTTGAGTAGTAAATGGAAAAACTACTTCATGTTCTACTTTTTTATTTTTGATAACTTTACTATTGGGCTTTACCTTTGCATAAAATAAAATAGAATCAACGTAGAATGTAAAGTTATTTATCTCCCATTAAATATTGTAAAGTTCATCAGGTAAATTATTATAAGTAGTGCCAAAAAATTGTTATAAAGTTCCACCTGCCACCAATCCATTGGAATTTTTTTGGTGTTAAACACTTGACTTTACAATATTAAATTCCATGTTTCCCGGTACATTTCGTATTTTCTTTTATTATCACAGCATTATTCAATACAGAGGGGCGCCAGTTAAATTGGTGTCTCATGTCCGATACATCCACAATAAAATTTATTCTGTGTAGAATCAAGTTGTTTTTTATTTTCATTATTCAGCTTCTGTTAGATTATTTGGCGTCGAACATAGTAACAACCTTTAAAGGTATAACTAATACCTGCGTTTTTATTAATAATATGAAAATTGCATGAAAATAAAAATTATTATGGTACATAAAAAGTCAAAAAAAGAAGCCAAAAATGAAATGTAGGTGAAAGGAATGAGCACATATGATGATATTGTAAATGAAAAAATATTCAGATATTAGGGGTATGTGGTACCATGTCATAAAAAAACATATCACTTGCTTGTAATATTACTAGGACACATATAAATGACGTGATTTATAAAATATTTATTAACCGTTAAACAAGAATTTCTGAATACAATAAATAAAAATTGTTCTCATAATGATAAATCTCTGCTGGCTGTTGAATTAGGTGAAATTATTTTCTTTATTCCATTGGAATACATTCGTTTTTATTCTTCTATTTTACCCGTTAAAAGGAAATTGTGTTATTTTTTATTTTATTTGATGCCAGCAAAGCATTTAAAATTACCTAATCGTGTTTTCTGGGAAAAATGTTGGGTGGTAAAAAATTATCAATAGGTGCTGAAGTTGTTATTCTGAATGTTTGAGCAAAATGCAGAAAGGTTCATCTTATATATAAACGACATGGGGGCATAAAAGAACCGGATACAATGAAAATTATTTATTAATTTTTAAATTTAAAGTACAAGAAAACATTAAAAAAAAATTGTGTAATTGAAGTCTGAATTGAATTAAATATTTCTGGTATATCATAAATAATTATGTCACTGATCATTCAAAAAGTATGTAACTGTGTTTTAAAATGTTACAAAAATATGACAGTAAAAAGAAATAAACATTTCACTTGTACTTTATAATTCACATTCATCATGTTATTTCTTATGTGCTTTATGGAAAACTCAAAGAAATATGGAAATGAAATATAATTATGTGCAATATTGCTTTCCAATGAAGTTTTATGCTGGTAATGTTTTTCCTTTCGCATCCGTTTAAATGTACCACATCGGGAACTTTTTATTCGATAGCGCGTTACACGCTAAAATTAACATTAATTTTACTTCTGCTGGTATTACGATTACTTAAAAAATTGAATAAATTTCACGGAGTACATTGTCTAATGCAAATTGCATCTGGTCTTGAAGGAACATTTTGAAAAATGTTAATTTATTCTGGCTCACAATGTAATTCCTATTCTTTCATTGGGTTTCTTTTTTTATTTTTTTTGTGAAAACAATTCAACCATTCGTTTGCATAAATTTCGTTTGTTTAATGACTCTGTTAATTAGATGAATTAGTTTTACGAAAACATTATAAGGCAAAAAAGAAAATACATAGAATCCTTAAAAATTGTTTAAACCAATTCTTTAATTAATGGCCCAGAATGACGTGATGGAAACAAAATAAGTTTTAAATTTGGTTTTGTCTTAGCTCCGTATACAGTATTCTTGTATTGTGGCAATGTATAATACACTAGAGTTTTATTCCATTTTCGTAATGATTCTTAGATTACTTAATTAAGAAGAAGTATTGTTTTGTTGAGTTTTTGCCAATCGCGACCAACTATTTCACTTTGAAACTCAAAAGAAAGTAAAAGAAAATCCAATTCGTTAATATAACCATTTAGTTGAAACTTTTTTCAAATCGTTAAAATCGGTAATTTCACATGGGCAGGATATTTGATTAACCCATCGAAAAGAAATTCTTCTTTAATCCCCTAGCTGAAGTTTACTTAGAAAAGGAATTCATCTAAATTAAACTCATCATAATTGCCCACTCTATGTTCTCACGTAGCCCAAAAATGAATTCCCAAAAGATTGAAGCGACAATTCAATTCGACGGTACACCTCTTTAGTAATTTAAAGAGTATGAGCTGATGAATAAATATATTTAATTAAATAATTCGTTAGTACTTTATCTTAAACATAAGTCTCTATACGAATATTGAATAGGCACCCCATAGATTGTATATTTTATGTTTTAGATTATGGCTGTTTTGTATTACAAAGGTGAAGTAGAAACAAATTTTAATTGAAATATGTCAAAATAATGGATTGTTAACAGAGTATAGATGAAGGCACATGTGTATTATTATCATTTTGGTTTTAGCCCACCTTATTTCTCTTTAATTTCCATATTTCATCTGAATGAAATTATATGAAATTCTGGTCTGATACCAAACAACAACGACAGCATCTGTCTACTAAAGCAATCACACAAATTAATAATTGATTCACATTGGTTACCGCACACATACTCATGTTGTATGTAAAATTTATTTTGAAAATTATGCGGCAAATTGTTCGCTTTGATACTATCAAAATTGAGTAAATGTTAGTGGGTGGCACTGGTGCCCTTAGTGTTATTAATCTAATGTAATTCGTGAAAATGTGGTTGAAACACCTGAGTAGATTTGTTTGCAATTAGACAAGTAGCGGTAAACGCACAACATAAAATTGGTAATATAAAAGTCTTCTGATTATATTTTCACGTAAACAGTAAGATAATAAAAGGAAAATTTTTGTGGTTTTTAAAGGTTGTTTATGAACAAAATTCAAACGTATTCTTTGGTCGGGTGTTGTTAATATTTTATTTTTATTTTTTTTGAATTAAGTGCGTTTCACAGTTTCACATTAGTGAAGAAAAATGAGAATTTATGTACTTTAGAGTTTTCAAAGTGAAAAAAAAACTCTCAGAATAGCTACAACATACCATGAAGCTGTGGGTTGTGGATGGTGGTACGGTCCCAATATACTCTCATTACAAACTCATAACGCGTATTTCACTTTAAACGAATACCGGGGTCTTTTACAAGAAATAAAAAGCCCCAAGATAGAATAATAAATTGGTGGTAAAAATGTCTTAATCATTTAAAGAGGCTGACACATTGAGCGTGCCTTATCTTAACCATTTACTATAGTACAAAATAAAAAAAAATGCGAATATTCTTTACTAAACGATTTCATGTACGTCCATCACAATGGCAAAATGAATTACTATAACAGTCCTGTATATCTTATTTTCACTTTCAATGTTTGTTTTGAATTTTACGTTTTGTGTGTACTTAACCAACATTAAAAGGTGTTCATATTTCAAAGCATTGACACCACACTAAATTTTGTGTGGCCACGCAATATTCTCACCTTACAATTATGGAAATTAAATTGGGGCTGAACTGAAACTCAATGTTAAACATCTTACAGTTGAATGAAGCAACTGACTCTGTGGAAGACAGAATCCATATTTTTTATGACTCTATCCCACACTAGAAGCATAGCTTTTATTTACATTCAATTGGAAAAGTGTAATCCTTTGCCGGTAACTCGCGTACCTTAAATGCTAACTTTTTTAAAATTGATATAGCCGTAGGCAATCAATTTTAAAACAGCTGAAAATTCAAACATTTCGCGTCTAAGACAACAAAAGAAAATACGTTGTACGGGATAAAATTAAGTGAATAGAAAAAAAAAAATTAGAAACAAGAATTTATACCCACATTATCATGAAATTGGTTTTATTCTTATTGGGTAAAAGGTAAAAATAACGAACAGAAAATGAAGTTCTTCTTTCATTAAAACGCGAATTTCCGCATTTTATTTTTTATTCCTTTGCTGTTATAATACGGTTGACTGGATTACATTGAATCCTTTTCCATTGGATTGAATTTTAATTCACCAAACGTTACGTTACCTATGCAATATATTCGTTGGAATAAAAGATGGTTTATGATGTAAAACGAAATTAGCCTCCGGCTGGAAGTATAGACACGGTGTCTCATTAATGAAATGAAGTCGATTCATATAAAACATAAGCAAAAGTTTCTTTATTTTTCTACATAGAAATTGACGACATATCTTAAATTCGCACAACAATTGTGTGTCTCTATTACTTCCCGATGAAATTTTATGTGGTTGGTTTCGTTCGTTTTAGGGGCTGACAGAGATAATGAGTATTCTGTCGTCGTCCTTATATAGGGGAACGTCCCACATTGGATACATTATGGTGAACATCATTGTAAATTGGGGAAAATATTTTAATTCAAATATCATAAAATTTGAAGGATATTTTTAAGGGAATTTTTCTGTATCCATTTTCCCTATAAAATCAAAACGGATTTAAAAATGTTTGAATCGAGTATAATTTGAAAAACAAATAGCATTTCGTCTAAATAAAAGATATTCTCAATTGTAATTCGTATTATCGATTTTATGAATAGAAAAAATCATAAATATTAACTGGAAAAGGATTTCATTACAATCATGGGGTATATGCTACATTTAGTTAAGAGTTAAAAACTTCACTATTTCCGAGAAAAACGTTACGTTATGTTGTTTCTGCATCAAACAACCAGATGGATCAATAAGATACCTTTATGTAGATGCCACTGTGAGCAAATAAAATTTTAAAAATGTGTAGCAACATTAGGAAACATAACATCGATTAATCAGATATTACTGATATACAAGAAAACCAACATAGCATCATAGCACATCATAGCAAAAAACGAAAAGAAAATTGTAATTCAAAAACATTACATTATTTTCCATTTCATACAAATAACAAATGACACCAGAAAAGAGGATGAAAACCGAAAAACAACAAGAATGATGTTTGTACATTAAATGTTCGTTAAAATCATCTGAAAATGTTCTCACATTCGTTGGATTTATTGACTCTTTGCATCAGAAGATAGTCATATCCTGTGTTCTCCCCATGTTCTTGATGACACGAAGAAAACAGAAATTCGTAAAGAAGTTCAATTTTTGGCTCCTCATTTATATCTGAAATAGAAGATGAATTGTAACAAAACGATAAAGAATCAAAGAAAGAAAAAACGAAAATAGTAGAAAGAACAAGTTACTCGTAATTCTTTTCGATCACTGATGTTACACAACATTACGTGTACATTAGACTGGTTGTGTAATGTGAATTTTATGTTTGCATCCGTTGACTGTTCCGTTTAAGTATCAAATTTGTTCAATATTACGATCTTTGGCATTCGCACCATACTTTTAGTTGCATTAGATATTTGTATCATGAGCAATCTATATGTACGGTACATTGTGATGGAGGTGGATCATTTGAACTTCTACAACAACCCATTATTTAGCTTATTGGTACAGAGTACATAGGAATCTATTCTGTTTGTACGTCTGTATAACTGATTGGCAATACCAAGTGTTGAAGTTACACCAGTTAAAAAAAAATTTATATTGAATCTAATCGAACACACCAGAGTGCTGGCAAGAGGATAGGAGGGAGAAAATGAATTTCCCATAATATTTTGTGCCAACTGAAGAATAATAAAATAACAGAGAAAATCAGAAAACCTAAATGGAAAAAAAAGATTGTAACTGAAAAGACCATGGAAACAAAAATACAACGAAATACATTGTATCAACAATTTGTTGTTGACTGTTTGAACTGAAGAACTGTTTGTTATGTTTTCTCCAGCAATTTACATTACGCATTGTTATGAAAACGGAATATTGTCTCCTTTAACAAATTGGTGGAACAGTTGGTGAATTTACTGGAAAACATAACATATTTTAAATTGTATAATCCATTGAAACATTCGTACAAGGGAACATCTCTTTGGGATGAAAATACTTTAAAAGGATATTTGAATCAAGTTGTATTTGCATATAAATGTTATTCTGTTTATACCATAAAAACACAAAATTTTTAATGCGGTCACACTGTGAAACATATCGGATTTGTTTAGCGTCAACGACGAATATTATCACATCAACTACTGAATCCATTGATTTCAAAATGTAAGGAATGAGACAGTATAGTATCCACAACGTACATACATTATCCTCATAGAGAGCGATGTACAATAATTGACTGAGAAACCATAACGAAATGATCTTTGTACACCAAAAAAAAAATATTGGTGTTTGTTGATGGTATACACCAGTCTAGTGTACATAATCGGATCAGATGGAATTTTCAGAAAATAGTAAACAATTCATAGTCAATCATTCACATAATTCAATTGCCCAAGCCCCCATGTTCATCCCAAATTCCTACTCAAATGCCACTTACAATGAGAGTGTTAAAAAGGAGAAACTGAATCAAATTTATTTTAAATTCCTTTTAATCCCCAATTGTATTGTGGAAAATAGACAATAACTTAATATCATTTTTTTATCTTTTTCCTTTTAATGGGTTTTCATTTCATGTTTGCCGATTTAATGCTGATAAACACATTTGGAATGGACATTTGTTACTCCGTATGGATCTCTACATGGCCTATCATATCGGAATGTTCTTGGCTCCCGTATGTAATGGATTACATCAAATCTAGGCTATGGTAATCTACCGCCGGTGTTCACACAAGATATGAATAATTTGGCACTATCGGAAGCAACACCAGTAGGCCAAATTGTTTACCGATTAGAAGGATACGATCCAGAGGGTGGTGATGTTACATTCGGTCTGGTTGGTTCCGATAATTTTATGGTTGATTCAAGTACAGGCGATGTAACGGTTGTAAAACCATTAGATAGAGAGGTAAGATGATTTATTTATAGTCCTTTGCTTTTACATTTCCTGGCAGAATTAATGGCTAATGTAAAACTATGTACTATAAATGATTTGATCTACTTTAGTTGTTGGCTTAAATCGAAAACAATTTGGATGAAAACAAGTAAAAAATTCATTTCGAAATTATGTTTATTGCATGTACACCATAATAGCCATCCGGTATTAGATTGATGCCAAAACCACCAAAACGACATGAGAGTACTCATTCAATATTGTGTACAATAAAATCCAAAGTTTAATGTGAAACATATTGGTGTGTTTTCTCAATTTAATAAACTGAGTTATATTGCAATACATCTTGTTTCTGGTATGCAATAATCATAAATATTAACAAAACGCACATAAAATACGAATTAGTTCATCTGTATAAAATCATTTTTATGTGCTTTAATCAGTTCGTATATCTGTTTCCTATCGGCATACCGATTATTCTTTCCGTTGGATGTCATTGAATTCTTGAAACTTACAGTATTTGACTATCCATCCAATTCAACGGATCCAAAGAGTTTGAATTTTTTTTTTTTTTTTTTAATTCCACTTCTTTATTGATTTAATAATGAATCAGATCATGAATGATCTCTAACATTATAGATTCAACTCTTAATTTCTAAAATACATAATAAAGCTTCACCAGTGTGGAGCTGAATTTTGAACAATATTTGAGTTTGAAATGGCACGAATAAACCATTATTAGATTTTTGTTTTATGAACAAAGTTTTACCCATAGAATGTGTTGTTTTCCTACTCTCACCCCGGAACCAGAGGGTAAGTTAAATGATGGCATACACAACACACCAGGGAAGATACCAACATAACATTCAACTGGCTAATATGAAAAGTTTTTGATTGTTTCATCCATTTTCAAAATCCTTTTCTACAGTTCGTATTCTTTCCTATTTGATACTTTATATACCATTCAACACGAAATGAAGTATTGCCATTGAACATTGATTACAAATATAAAAATATGTTCATATTGGTGCCACCATTAAACTCAGTTCCAATCGAAATGAACAACACAACAAGGACACAAGTAACATAAAGAATAACCGAAAATTTCAATTGTTTTAAACAAAATTAGTAACATATTTCATATTTATTAAAACATGGATAACATGAATTACATACAGCACATAAATGTCTTGATCATATCCATTGAATATGATTTATTTATTATGATACGGTCGATTATGGTCGATGAAAATTCATCGATTCAATATACGATATTTCATTCAAACAATGATATTTATTTGCATTCGTATGCACTGTTTTAAATCGACAGAATTAATGGTATGGAATTACATAATAGTTTAAACTAAATCATTCTCATATTCATATGAGATTAAATGTTTGTTATCTTCCTATTACTTGTTCAATAACTGAATTGTATGATGAATTTATAAATCCTTTTTTATTGTACATTCATGCCATCCTATATTTATTATCATATAAAGGATAGATAATGTTTAAGATATATTATTAATAACCGGAGAATAATATTTCATCTGTTGTACAACCGTTCAAGGAAACGATTTAAGATGAATTCTTATTGCTTTTCACAGTGATACACTCTACAGCAATTCAATTTGACATCATTCATGTTACGTATGTGTATTGCTCAACGCAATGTAAACATTAAAGAAATCCAATTATTTTATCAATTGAATGGTTTCATCCAATTCAACAGTTTCACTTAGTATGGAATAAGAATCAATTGAATTCATTTAATTAGACCAAATACTAATACGATATAAATTTTCTAATAAAATTCGTAGGTTGAAGACACCTTATCATTTTTAGTCACAATAAAGGATCGGGTGAATCCAGATGGTGATTCTGAGAATGATAATTTAGTTAAAGTGCCAATTACTGTAATTGTTCTTGATGAGAACGACAATCCACCAGACTTTCAAAATGTAAGTAATACCATATAATTTCTCACATTAGCACTCTCAACAGTGTCATATCATTGCACAGAAAATGAAGTTCTTACATTGTTTTCTATGCAAATTGCATTCAAATCGGTCTTTCACCAAAATTACAATGAACGGTGAACGATGCGGAATACGAAGAATTTTATAATATTCTGAGTAATTTTTTATTCATTTCATTTTTATTAGGTGCCATACGAGACAGAAATCTCTGAGGATGCGACCCTTGGTGCCACTGTCTTTGATAAAATCTTTGTTACGGATCGTGATAATGTTGGCGAAAACCTAAATCTTCAATGTATTTCCCAACCGCAGAGTCCGGATGCATGTCAAAAGTAAATGAATTTTTGGGGTTTCTATTTTCTGTTTCTTGCTCGCACTTCACTATCGTCGTTCTCTACTTTGAGTACCGACAAATGAAGCTCACTTGCATTGCATACATAAAACAAATGTATCTCAATTCTGATTAAACGATGGAAAACTGCATAAAAAACAGTGGAGTCATAATCATAGCAACTATGAATTGTTTTCAGTTTCAAATGAAAAGAAGCCAAAATTTAATTAAAAATCCCCATCCAATGAGATATGATATGTTTAATGTTTCACATGCATTGACGAGTGAACATTTTCTCAATTTTCATACATTAAATTTACCATTATTTCTAATATTAAAAATCAAAAAAAATATTTTCTCTTTCATGCAATATGTCGTATTTTTTATTGTAATATGGATGTCTATTACATTACGTTTTCCTGGTTACACCAACCACTTCTGCTATGAACTTATGCGGCTACATCGAAATTAAAAACAAAATACGATAGATTCATAATTAAATTGGTTGAAAGTGAACAGAAACAGTTAAGGGCTGCTATTGTATTAAACGATACGTTAGACTACAATGAACGAATGATTTATTTTATAAATTTATCAACGAGTGTAAGTACCTCATTTTGATTCAATGTTAAATTTTCTTAAAGAGACTTAAAATTTTCATCTGATAAAAATCACTGTAAATGTTAAATTAAATACTCAAGTGAACGTATGTTTACATTGAAGTGTAACGAATCACACAATTCCTTAGACTTAATAGCATACTATGAATAATATGTGACCTCTGAAACGGAGCGATGACAATGAAGATGTATGTTTCAACATTTCATTTCTTATCTAAATAGGATGGAATGCATATATCAAATGCCAGCTTAGAAATTCGTGTTAAGGATATTCAGAATAGTCCGCCGGTGTTTCAAGGCTCACTAGCAGCCATAATTGATGAGGACAGTCCAATTGGTACATTGGTGATGACAGTTGTCGCCCGGGACGGTGATAGAGGCCAACCAAGAAAAATAATTTATGACTTAATTTCAAGTAAGTGTTTTATCAACTATGTTATCTTCTATTCAATTCAACATATTTGATACAGTCTTATCGCCTGAAATTTCATTTATATTTATATTTTCTCACTTTTCTATGATACTGATTAGATCCCATGGATTATTTTCTGTTGGATTCTAAGAATGGTGAATTGCGTACAGCTAAACCATTAGATAAAGAATCACTGCCCGATGCGACTGGCTTAATTACATTAACTGTCAGGGTAAGTTAGTGTTCGTTATTATTATAATTTACAAACTCATTCTATAATGTTTTGTGGACTATCAATAATGATAGAAAAACAATAGAATACAAATATCTTATTCATGACCGCATAGTTGATAATGTTTTTACGGATGGTTAAATTAATAGGCACGTGAATTGATTGATGGCGTCCCTGGTAACGATCCATTGACAATGGCCACATCTCAGGCATCAGTAACAATACGTGATGTGAATGATTCACCACCAACATTCAATCAAAAGGAATATTATGTTTCATTAAGCGAAAACACTGCCCCGGGTACCCCATTACCGCTTGAGATAACTGTACAGGATCCAGATGTGGTATGTATTGTCATTATATTAACTGTTATTGTACTATGATTTCCGTGTTACATGAAACTGTGGTGCAAATGAACCAATCCATTCTATGTCATGTTAGGTGCTGTTTATTATTGTATCCACTCTGGTTCACATTTATTTCCAGTTCTGATTGCTGTTCATTACGACACTTTCGGTTCATTATTTATATCACATATTTTCCGCTCTCATTTACTTTTAAGTTTCTCTTTTACATGGAAATTCATTTTAATTTGGACGACATCGAATCCAACTAATTTCTATTCATATTCGATGTTGTGGACGACTTCCTTTCATTATAAAATATTTTTCTATCAAATGGTTAATAAATAATTCATATAATGAAACTGATTACAGGGTCAGAATGCTGTATTTGAACTGAAACTGGATGATGTTTCTGGTGTATTTGATGTGGAACCAAAACAAGTTATCGGTTCATCACAAGTCAGTATACGAGTCGCAAATGGCACTCTGGACTATGAGAATCCAAATCAACGGAAATTTATTGTTCTGGTAAATGGAGCAAAAAAATTGTTTATTTATTATCAATATTGATTTTATGTTATATTTTTTCTCTTACGTTTCGATACGACTCCTGTTGTGAATCTATAACTTTGATGGAATATCCTGTTTGGTGCTTACACACTGTAAATGGAATTTCATAGATTATTGCTGAAGAAACAGAAACAAGTGAAAAACTTTCATCGACTGCTACCTTAACAGTTTCAATAACAGACGCCAATGATAATCGTCCAATATTCGATGAAGAATCGTATTCCGTTAGTATCTCAGGTAACTTGCACTTTTAAAGTTTTATCGTTGTATGGCAATTAGAGCTTTATGTTTATCATTTAAGAAAAATGAAACTTTTTATTTTTATAGAGTTAGCCAGTGCTGGTCAATTAGTTACAACAATCACAGCACGCGATATTGATTCCGGTAATTACGGTGATCAAGGTATCCGCTATGAGTTAACAGGTGCCGGTTCTGAATTATTTAACGTCGACCCAGCAACTGGAACAATAACGGTGGCACCATGTCCCTCAAGCGAACTTACCACTCTTTCATACAAACGAAAGCGCCGACAGATCCTTTATTCTGATGGTTTGTTAGATGAACCGCCAAATGAAGATGAATTGCGGAAGGTGAATGTCACTCTGGTCAGTCAAACAGGTCTTTTATCACCAGAAAATTTAGATGAATCAATGGTAACCTACGAAGTGGAAAACAATGAGTATCCAACTGTGAATCCTTTAGATTCTATGGATCAAGGTATTTCATATAATGGCCCAGATACATTGTACCATCAACACGGTGGGCCGGGTAAAGCTCCATGCTTGGATTATGAAACACAACAAGCATATTTCTTCTCTTACAAAGTATGACGATTAAATTAAGATGATGATAAAACTTTTACATCATCTAATATTAAAAAGGGAATAACAATATTTAAAAACGATAAATTTTAATTCAATTTAGGCAACCGATGACAACGGAAACGGACAAAGTTCAATCGTATCATTGCGTATTAAGGTAGACGATGCCAATGACTCCCCACCGGAGTGTGAAAATAAATTATATCGAGCTGCTTTAGATGAAGGCGCCTCTCATTTCGATCCACCATTGATTATAAAGGCGAAAGATGCCGATACCATGGCTGATATTAATTATAGGTACAATAGATTTCATTTAAAGTATATCGGTATATCTCACCCCCATTTCCTTGTGTTCGTACCATAAATATTGGTATATCTTCAATTTAGAATAATCCATTGAAAAGTTAAATTAATTGAATACCTCTATCAATTCAATATACGTTGAATATAATTTATTATCAATTGAAGTGTAAAATTGATTATGGCAAACCTCACTAATTTACATTTTATTGTTATGCATCCGTATAGGATAATCGGAAGTGAAGGTGTCAGCCACATACTGGACATCGATAAACGTACCGGTCAGCTATCAATTCATCCGAATGCCACAATTGATGTAACTCATTTGAAATCGGAGCAGATATTCTTCAGTGTTGAGGTGAATTTCATTAAATACAATTCAATTTATTATTTCTGAAGGATCCAGGCACAATGTACACAGAGTTAAATCAATTTATTTCAACTGTATAGTTTACCATCATTTTATTAATTTGTTTATTGAAGAATTTCAATTGTTTACGAATTTTCATTGTGTGTTACCACTTAAAATTTATCTTTCGCCACCGAGTTATTGAATGTTTATTGTTGTACATGTTCTATCCATTGCTAAGGATTTAGGTCTAGAAAACAATAAGTTTGGTTATTTTACATGTAATATTGTTGGCAAATAACGTCACATGGTAAACAATTGAAAGTGTTTGCATAGAAAATTATAATTAAATTTTCATTCTTCAATTACCCTGTAACAGTATTATACCATTTTTTTTATTGCAAATCTGCAATGTTTTAAGTTTATGGAATTGCTTAAAATTTATTGAGATCTTTTGTATTATATAGAATCAAATTTATGGTTACCCATATTAATTTTCTTAATCTTCATTTCAGGCCAATGACGGTATTTATTCAACATTGTGTAACGTGAACATATCGATAAGGGATGTCAATAATCACGCACCACAATTTGTAAGGGAACACTTTGTCGTAACAATACCAGAGAATACGCCCATAGGTAATTTAAATCAATAAATTTTAAATGAAAAATTAAATGAAGAAAACTAACTTTCCAATTCACTTAACATACACATCGGGTGTGGGTTACAGGTTCCATTATCGAAGAGGTATCTGCCACCGATTTAGATTCTGGTATAAATGCTGACATAAGGTAAAACTCATTCAAGGTCTATGGCGCTGCAAATAGAGGATCATTAATTATTAATGTCTTTTCATTGAATAGATATCGGATACAGCAAGGCAGTTTTGATGATTTTCAAATTGATAGCAATGATGGTGTTGTTACATTGGCTCGTAAATTGGATTATGACAACAGAAATTTCTATACGATTGAATTGGTCGCATCCGATTTGGGTAAGTTGTATCGAGTAACAATATTTCTAATTCAATTTCCATTAATAAATGTTTATAATAAATTGAATAGTTGATAAACATATAATCTGATTAAAATGGCACATAACGCATTTATACGGTTGATTCGTTATGACACTGCCATTTTAATTATCCATAAATTCAGTCACGAAATTTCAACTAATTGTTGAGGTTTTCATTGATTGTGGCTATTCATTCAATTTAATGGTAAAACTATTACGATCTTTCAAACATTCGCAAACAGTTTAAATTACTTTGTGAAAATGTCATAGTCTAATTGAAATTATGATTTAAAATTCAAGGTACACCAAGTCTGTCGGGCACAGCTACATTAAGTGTCAGTATATTGAATAGCAATGATAAGAATCCATATTTTACACCAGCAACTCAACGCGTTGAGGTAATATTCGTAATTGGCAATTAATAGAGCAGCAAGATAATATTTCATAGTCCCATCAGGAACATTCTGTGATAATAATTTTATGATCATTTATGCCATTTCCAGGTGGCTGAAGATGTTTCGATTGGTACCATAATTCATTCACTTGTTGCCCATGATCCAGATGTTGAATCAAACGATGTACTCGAATTTACTATGTCGGATCCAATAACGGCTGTCGATAAGGATGGCAAAGAGGTGATATAGTGACACCATTAACACGATTCTAACAGATAACTGATAATCATACCACCTCAGTAGTTAATCAAACGATATGTAGAACATCGCAATAACATCGTATACCTATGATTTCAAATTACGAAAGATACAGTTCGCGTAATGAGGACATTAATCACCTTTGTTTTCTATTCTCTTTACAGATTGTTGGCACCGATGAGTTCCGTAATATATTTTTAATCGATCGTTATGGCAATGTTACCGTGAACCAGAAACTTAATAGGGATTTATTTGCGGTACGTGAATTAACGGCTATACAATTTTTCTTTTGCAGTGTAACTTAAAGTTAGCGAAAATCAAATCAAACCTTTATGCTGCTATTAAATTCAACAGAAAGAAACGAGCGAAAGTTTTATTTATTTCTATGGTCCTATGTTTATTTTTCGTTAATTCAACAGCTACAATCATTCGGTTGACATAGAAAATAAACTTTTTCTCATTCTGGCAGTGATTAAAACCTTAGATGGAAGCTAAAGGAAATTTTTATAGTCTAACAATCATTCATCTAAGACTATTTCATATTGAATACTATTTTTTGTCCATCATGAAAGAAACTTTCTGTTATTTTTAGTTTCATTACGAAACTTTTTCTATTGTTTTCGAGTAAAAAATTATCCTTTTCAACTTTTATTTTTGTTGCACACAGGTTATACGGATACCAATAGTTGTAACCGATCCAACCGCACCAGTATTGCAACAAGGCAAAGGACTTCTCGTGATTGGTATAATTGATATCAATGAAATACCACCGGTAAGTTATAGTTGTTTAGATTTATATGATTATCTTACATTTATATTTAGTATTTCATGCATTGCGAAGGCCAATAATATTAAATACTTACATCCATAAGAAAGTTAGTTGATTGTCCCAACGATTTCTTTAATTATCTTGCATAGTAGTAGTCTCGTTGGACGGTTTTTTCTCATTGGAATCGGATATTTTGATAACAACTGTGCCAATCGGAATAAATTTCTTACACTGTTGTGCTTTTATAATCGTCGGACTTGTTACAATGCTGATTTCTAATTTTTGTGATTGTTCTGAACTGTTCTCATGTGATGACATAGTGGTATAGGTACCAATCGAGTCTTTTTTCAAATTATTCATATTGGATCTATTTGATACAGTAACAGTCATTCGTGTAACACTTTTATTACTATCAGTTTCTATATTATTATAGACATCTAGATTGGTGGATTTCAGCATCTTTTCATCGACAGACTCCTTTGATGGATTAATGTTGTCTGGATTTTCAGTCTCTTTGGCAACATCCAATTGAGATGCTTGTACAATATTTAATGGCTGTATACGAAATGTACCTGACGTTACGATAGAACGATTTGAAGGGACTGGAGCCAATAACTCGGTCTGTTCAATTTTCTTTGGTTCTTTGGATTCTTGTACCGCTGACCGATTATTGTCATTTGGAATGATATTAGTTAGATCGTCGATATCGATCCTATTTACCTGAGTTGTTTTCTTATTATCAACTATGGGTACATACGTATCGCTATTTAATAAATCTAAATCAATCCTGTGTGAAGAGGTGACATTTGTCATGGATGCTCTTCGATGTGCTGGATGATCTACAAGATCTGGTACATCCTGGAATAAAATTAAAATTAATCGATAGTAAAATTTTCTAGGGACAGTAAAAGGATTGATAATAAGAGGATACATTGTGGACTGGATAAATTATTCCATCGATTGAATGAACACTTCTTTCTACATCTACATCAATATTATCTGTTGATACTGCTTGACTAAACAATAGTTTATGATAATTAATCCTTTGATTTATTAGATAACTAATGCAAATCCATACTTCCTTTCATTTGCATAAATATTTGATATCAATGTTTGTTCATTTTCATAATAATCAATAACAGATTCTTCCGGTGTATAAAGTTCCATAGCCAGTGTTGGAGTCATTGCCAGCTGCAAATAAAACTGAATTGTTAAATAACGAATATTATGTTAAAAAATATTTAACTACCGGATAGGGTCGATGTGTTTGAAGAGATCTTGCATACCTTCTCATAATTAATAATCGTTCACTTGGACTGATGAATTCATAATCACTGTTCGGTAACACTACGGGTGAACCAACAAATTTGAGTTCTATATTAACTGCTTGAACATACCGAAAGAAAGAATAGTACGATCCTCTGGAGGACATTAATTAACAGATGCGATTGCACAATAGAAGATTATTTGAATACTTACAAACAATAGATGGCCAATAGTACTCTTGCAGTAGAACGTAATAATAAGGGAAAACATATCTGAACTGGAACATCATTCAATGTACTAATAATCATTTCCAATATAAGTGTTGTCGTGTGATAAAATACCTCTCTGATTAAACATATTACCATGTAAGGGACAATCAAATTCGGCAAATCATTATTCAATATTGGATAACTAAAAACAACGGGATGCAATGAGTGTTTTTCGATTGGGAAATAGTTGAAGTAATTCCATAAATTGATTTTCAATTGATAATTTAATTAATTCATTTTTATTCACTTACAAAGCAATCATATTGCAAGCCAAGGTAATGTGAGTAAATAGCAACTGGATTAAAAGTAAAATAATGATTATTGTTCGCATTGTGTTTTCCAAATATTGATATTCTGGTCTTTGGAAAAATTTGAGTTTTTCTATCTGAAACATTTAAAATGGTGTGGTGAGACTTATAACAATTTGATGAAAGCAAATACTGAAGGTTCATTAAAAGTTTTCCGTCGAGTTCTTACCCATTCAAAGTTTTCAAAAATTTGATAAAACGATTGATCTTGTGTTAGAATTATCATTCCAGCCACGTTTATGAACAATAATTCTACATTTGGTTCAATTCTAAGTAACTTTGAAATCAACATTATCATTCATACACCTGGATTTCATGTGATTTCTGCTGTTGCACAACAATATCGTTTCTAGATTTTTTTTTTCTTTGGCTCGAAATTTGTTCAATTTTAGAGTAACACACAATTAAAGACACACAATATTTCATATCACACACCGGTTAATACATTCATTTGGTATTATGTAAAATTTAATTGCAATTTAATTGGATGGCACACATTATAACAAAATACTTATTGATAATACACATTTAAACAATATATATCGTTATAACAAGTGAAATGGGACTATCCAAATTTTATTTAACGGTTTCCATTAACATCATTATAATTAAAATTTAAATACGAATAAACGGGTGTTATTTTTTTAAATAATTGTGCGAATATACATGGCAATAATTTACCTATCTCGAATTAATTTAAAAACAAATAATAATGAGTTTTCGAATGACGCTAAATTGATGGAATTTAATTAAATGAAATTGAATTATTTGTGTTTGGTTTCCTATGATTGTACCACATGTAATATCATTATCTGTGCTAAATCGACCAACACTTCGGATGAATTGAATTAGTTAAAAATTTATATACTACATATTGGTTTCCCCTTTTATACCTATGAATACCTGGATAACTGGAATTTTTTCCTTCATTTACATGCAATCTGATAATTAACTGAAATTCCGTTTTATGTAATATCACTCCCCTTTAATTGGTTCACACAAATAAATCACAGAGTATAAATTTACAAGCATTGCATAAATATATTCTACAATGTTAATCGATGAGAGTTGCTGATTTTTTTTTATTATTAATTCCATTCATTAAGCATCCATTTCAATTAATAATTCATTATCAATCTGTTCTGCATACCAACCATCGTCCTATTGAGCCCCACCAACTCCGTTCATTGGTTTTCTGGTTGCCAAAACTTTATTGGATGTACAGGTCCACGATCCTAGGCAACTTGAGATTATGAATATGGAATTTATTCGCGTAATATTTGATAATACATTTAGAATATTTATTGGGTTGTCATATCTAAATAAAACTTTCACTCTGGCTGTAGTTTAGATTGGGGGAGAATTCAATTTTCTATGCCCTTTCGGGTACCAATCACCTATTCGTTGAAGCGGATGGTAAACAGTAAAACTGATTCTAACACTTATTCACATTGAATCACTCGATCAATGTATGAAGAATTGTTTAAACAACAAATTTTTAGTGAAACATTTTCGAAACATTTTTGTAGATGATTGACATGAAATTAAGAAAGTTTATTTTTTAATCTAATTTTTATGCTCTTAGCATAAGATAAATGGTTAAATATTTGACAGAAATAATTTATGTTGTTCACTCTCATTTTATTCCCTGGTTAACAATAGGGTCTTATCCTTTAATTCTGATACTTTGAACTAAAATCGTTAATGAATTATAAAATGGAATTTTAAATGATAAAATTCTATTTGACATGCCTAAATACTCTTAATCGTCTTCATTTTAGATGTTTGTTTCACCTTGGAGCCCGGAAAATCCCGAATATAATTTACAATTGTCTGAAGAGCTACCAATTGGTACGATATTAACGACACTACAAGCAACTGATGATGATTCAACGATTGCCGAATACAATTTAATGGATAATGACTATTTTGAGATTGAAAATTTAACAGGTAATTAATCATTTTTCTACTCAAACCAGTTTTGCATTCTCATGAATATTATATCGTTATCCATTTGAAACGGACTAGCAATCGGTTATGTTTCAACTCATACCGTTAGATAATGAATATTTTAACATTCATGTGATTCCATCATCATTATTTTACATTGTGCATTTTATTTTATTCTCATTCCTCTGGCAATGATAAAGTTTTCATAATAAAGTGATTTAAAACTTTTGTCCATATCTATTTTCATGGTACATCACAATGTCATCAAACATCAGGAATAATTCGTACAAAATCTCGTATTGACTATGAAGCAGTGAGGGAAATTCATTTGAATGCATCAGTACTGGATAGTGGTGTACCCCAGTTAACATCAACCGCTAAAATTATAATTAATGTTATTAACATTAATGATAATGAGCCAATTTTTAATACAACCGAATATAAAATGAACGTATTGGAAAATTCTGGGAAAGGAACTGTCATCGGTAAAGTTGAGGCCACCGATAATGATTTAGGTAATTAGCATTAATTGATTATTCAGTACAACTGTTACCAGTACTGATTGAATGGATTTATGGACCAAATTTCCATTGACTTTTTTAATGGTCATCGATTATAAAATATCAGTTTACGTAGTTATCGTTTTGACCACTCAATATTGTGTGGGATTTCTGTTGATTGGTATTTTATTTATAATTATTGGTCTTTATTGTTTTCAATTGCCTATAATTATCTTATTTGAATGGTTAAATGCTATATTTTTTAATTGATATGTATGCGTACTATCATTTACTAATTACTAAGGATTGTGGTTCTCAAATTACAGGACAATTCGGTGAAATAACATACTCGCTTGTTGGTGATTTAAGCCGATATTTCAATATTGATCCAGAAAATGGGATTATCACTGTCAATAATGTATCATTTTTTGATCATGAACAAAGAACTGAAGCACGTTTAACAGTTATTGCAACTGATAAAGCGCCAATTGCAACCAGACACACCACAGCAGTTCCGGTAGGTGTATACTAACCGTTCATTTTAGTTTTTATAGTATGACATTACTATTTATGGATCGCGTGAAAAAATTGCACGGTAGCACTATCATCACAAATTAAAATAACCAAAAGAATGAAAATTATCAACTTCCTAATCAAATTTATATTCAATTTGTTTCCATTCACAATTTGCCAGAGTATACTTGCTGTAATATTATGTAGTGGTTGCTATTTATGAAACATATTTGAATAAATTTACGGAAATGAATTTTAATCTTGCGAATGCAATTTCCTCATTTACAGGTGGTGGTAAAGATTTTGGATGTCAACGACAATTCACCGATATTCACTGAGAAAATTTATTATGCGAAAGTGGCAGAGAATGCAGCACTGAATCCGCCAGCAGCAATACTACGAGTGAGTATCCTAAAATTGAGGATTTCCTATATTCCTTTAACATATTTGATCTGTCACCGTTTCATATGATTTTGCCAAAAAATCAAATGAAAGTAACGTAGTTTATGATAGTGAAAGATATTATTAAATTTTCACATTCATTTAATCAAAAGATATGAATGGAAATCGGGAACAAATATTATAATACTGTATCCGTCTATCATAATTATGAATGTGGATTTTCGAATAAGTGAATTAGTAATTCATTTTTCTTTATTTAATTCGGATATTCTTTTATCAACAGGTGAACGCTTTTGATGCTGATGACAATGCTTTCGGGGATGTTAAATATTATATAACTGGTGGTAATGAAGACAATATTTTCCGTTTGGATCCTGACTCGGGAATTCTCTATCCAGCTAAGAGTTTAAAGGGCTTAATTGGTGAGTTCATTTGAATGGCAGATAATATAAAGTACACTGGCCTATAATATATAAATTTTTGTATGGCAGTATACAGTAAATCAACCATTGGGAATTGTTAACAAAATGCCAATGTGTCAATAATTTAGTAGCCATTTGTATGGTGGGACCATAAATTTTGTTCAAGGCGCTTGAATGTAATTAATTATCTGAATGGCGATAGGAATCGAATCCTCTTGTGATTCATTCCATTGCTGTGTTATCCATAATCTTTTTTTTTCTTATTTTGACGGTTTTCTTTTACACTGTGTTACTTATTTTATGGATTTTTATTTTCTCAATTTTTCTAATACGATTTACAGAAAAGTTTGTATTGGAGATACAAGCACTTGATGGATTAGGGTCAGGACCGCACAGCGATCAGGCTCAAATTATAATTGAAATTCATAGTATTAACAACCATCAGCCAGTATTCATAATGCCAGCATTATCGAATGCTACAATTGAACTTCAAGAGGTACGTAAAATATTGACGGGATTGGATTTAGGATGTTTCCACCCACCAATCAAAATATGTTTGATGTATTTCACATTATCGAAATCAAAGATAAAACAATTATTATTAAATATCCGATTGCTTTGTCTTTGATTGTGTTCCACAGGACAACATAAAATTGTATTGTTTGAATAATATTCCATATTATGTTCATGTGCCTTTGATTTTAACAAATTTTTCATAGGATTTTTAATAGCGCTGCTCATAGAATATGAGCATTTTGTATTCGACAATAATTGTGTATTTGGCTTCAGTCAAATGTTAAATTGTTAATTTAGTTGATTGAAAAGTTAAAATAAATTAATTAAAATCGATTAACAGTGAATTGATGTTATAAGAGTTTGGAACATCAAATACACAGCGGTAATGTTGTTAAAACATTTTAAAATAATTCAAACAAGATGGATTACGTTGACGTTGATTCTAGTAATTAAATTTAATTTCTGAACGATGAACATTGCGGATAATGAATTATTGTGCTTAACCAAAATAACCGTACATTTTGTTCACAGAATCTAGTTATGGCAGAATATTTGGTAATGCGAGTGAAGGCATATGATAATGACACTGGTGAAAATGGACGGATTACATATCACTTGCAGGTATGAATAATATAAACCGCATCTGTTTTTAATTGATTTGAACTTACTCGCTGAATTTATATGAATTTTTGCTAAAGAATTTAATATTAACTAATTCCATGTTCCATTTCAAACATTATCATTGGTGATTACCGCGATATTGTTTTGAGTATAGGAATGAATAGTGTAGTTGAATTAAAACACAAATTTTCTATTATATTTTAGGTGGGCCACGATTATGTACAATCAGATGAACATTTCATAATTAATGAGAATAGTGGTGAATTGAGAACTAAACAAGTGTTAAATCGCAAACAAAAGTCCAAGTATGTTATCCACTAGAGATTTAATTATAATAAAAGCTTATTAAATTGAATAAATCAATTATATTTGTATTATAGATATGAGCTAATACTGGTAGCACGAGATCAAGGAACACCAAAACGTTCAGAATCGATCAGATTCCTTACCATTCTGTTGGTGGATGTGAGTGAAAATAAACCAGAATTTCCAGATGCATCGAATCCATATAAATTTTACGTGTACGAGAACAGTTATCGTGATATACGAGTTGGTATGTATTGCATGGAACTAAAAATGAAAATGAAAAGAACACACATTCTCTTGTCTATCCAATTTTTCTGTTACCATTGGTTCATCGTTTCGTTCATTAAAGCTAAATTTGGTTACGAGAATGGAAAACTAAATTGATGGTAATATGATTTTTTTGCTTCCTTTAAATTCAAATACAATTGAAACGAATCCGTTCAACGGTAAAAATGAGAACCGAAAAAGGTGTATTAGAATGAAAATCATGCCACCATCAGTTATATCGATAAAATTTAACGAGATAAACATATAGAAGGCGGCCACCGGTCAATAAGGGGACTAACACTAACACCGACTAGTTGTAATCCTCTCTCCGATACATGAAATGAAACAGTGTTCAATAAAAACCAATATTCATAGATTTATGATAGCATAAATAACTGACTATTTCAGATTCCATGATACTGTTTCCTATATATTTTTTAACAATAATTTCATGTTGCACAATTTTTCTATTGCCTTCATTTCTTTTACTGCCCAACAGCTTCCAGTTATTGGTTATGATGGGTGGTATCGAATCCTCGTGTACGTTATATTATAATCAATTTCTATTGTTTCGATTTTGATAAACGGGATTTTTCTGTTTAGGCAATCGTTTTTCTTTTTTCTTCCTCAATCGGATTTTTTTTCTGGGATTTTTCTGGTGTCCATTGCTGACACATATGAACTATTTTAATGCCTCAGCTAACATGATTCTATGGCTGAATTGAGATTATGAAACCGTTAAATCCAATGTCCTCACTATTGTTAGTTCAATTTTCATTCTTGTTTTTATATTCATCCAGTGTTAGCCACAATGCTTTATGGATTTCTAGAATCTAATTTGATTTGTTATTCTTTTATTTTCCTTTCTTGTGTTCCGTAATTTCCAATAAAGTCAGAGCTTTAACATATTTTATGTTTTGTTATAGGAAAAATTCAGGCTAAATTAAAGAACAATGAACCAGACTCATCGATTTACTACTATATGCTGTTGGGTAATGAGAACGGTGCTTTCTATTTGGATAAAACTAATGGTGATTTATATACAAATAAATCATTGGACAGGTAAATTATTATAATATAACGATGACAATATCAATGCTGTTTATTTGTTATTTCGTTCAAACTGTTAACGCTTGAGGAGATTATGGGAAATGTACATACATAACTAATAAATATGTAACATTTTGAATTTTTATGCTCAAATCGAATGTTCGATAATGTGGACTAACAGACCAAATTCATGTATTTGATTACTTTGTGAACCGCCTTTGTTCGAATCGAATAATACAGTTGTGTCGAATTGTCCTTGTTATCACATTGTGAGGGCGTCTGTTCTCTACCGATAGAATTGTATATCGTCTTTAGACCGCCAACGATAAGATGGTTGTTGTCTGACTGTAAATGAGAACAATTGAAAGTTTCTCAGAATAATATCGTTGGTGGGTAAGTTTAGATCGTAAAGTTCACAACACACAGAGAGTTTCATTGGGCTAAAATATTTTAGCCATCGGGGACAACTCCTGTTGGATTCATAATCAACCATTCATATTATTATCATACAAATGATATTGATTTCTGTATGGTTTTATGAAACTTTGCTAAAACGTATTACAAATAACTGATATTAATTTCATATGAGTTTCTTTTTATCGAAAGCCGAACATAGAAAACCTCTTGAACTTTTCTATCTAATTTATCTTGTGGATAATACCGGATGCAATTTAAACAAAAATTTGTTCAAACTAAAATTGAAATCATTTATTTATTAGAATCTGACAGTTTGAATGAAAATCAATAAGTTAATCTTCAAACGGTTTTATTCGAATGGGTAAACTACATAACTTTCATCTATTTTATTTTCTTTTTATTACAGAGAAGAAATTGACAGTTATCACCTGTATATATTGGCCAGCAAGAAATCAGATTTACATATTAGTGATACTGAACGTGCCACATATTCAATAAAAAGTTTAGAACGTGATAGTACGGTGGCCAAAGTGCAGATGCAGATATTGGATGTTAATGATAATCCACCAGTATTTGAAAAGGATGTAAGTGTACTTACTTGTCTAATGTCGTACGGTTGTATGCTTGCATACATTTATTTCTGATTTTAAGTATTCGGGTGTTCATTGTGTGCCAATCGATGCATTTAAAATCTATTTCCTAAAAAATATACATTGAAAATACCAAAATACCAACTTTTATTCGTACTTGGTGGTGTCGCCTACCACATCCAATTCGTTTAGCATCACGGATGAATGCACGTGTTGGGACTTTCTTATATTCAACTGAATATTTAAGTGTGATACACATACAAATAAGCGGAAACATGAACAAGTAAATTTTGTATTTCTATTTATATTTTGTTCACTTTACTCAATACTATATTCATCCCCAATAAAAATTCTTACACATGATATTCCCTAGACGACACAGATTCTATATCTATTGAATGCCAAGTGAATAAATGAGACAGTGAGTGTGGGTCTGATGTTATGGGATTTCGATTTTGAATAAGAGCTAAAGAAGTTTATAATATTTTTATCTCACTTATTTGTTTCTTTCACTCCACATAAATTTTCTTTTTGTTAGTTCCTATTTTTTATTTTCCTGATGAGTTCGACATATGGCCATTAAAGTGGCGACAAATAGTTGATGAAAAATTACGAATAACAAAAAGTTTTCCATCTATCCATTAAATTGAGAAATATCGGATATGTACATACATTGATTACTATTTTTTTTTTAAATTTTGTGTTACAGATTTATTATGCCGGTGTCAACAGTAAAGCGAACATAAATGATTTAATCACAATTATAAATGCCACAGATAAGGACTTTGGTGTTAATGGAACATTTGATTTGATCTTGGTGAACTCAAATTTGTATAAATTTGGTGCTGAAAAATCAACAGGATCAATTGTGCCGAGTCCCTTTGGTGAGTAGAGACCCACTTCAAAATATTGTTTGTGCTGTCTAGTCAACCGGTGTAATCGGAGGGTAATGAATATGTTGAGTGGGTGAGAGAATGGGAATGGGGAACAACAGATACCGAAAGAATGAATTGGTTCAAAGTCTTCGGGTTTTATTAAATGGTTATTGATGGGTTGCTATCAGCCACACATTTTTATGATTTCTCATATAAATCATAAACACTTGCATTTGATTGAGTTTGGGGTTTTTCTTCCTTATCGTAACTGGAGCCAAAACTCTATGTTAAAAATTATTCTATTTTACGCATCATCTCTTATCAATAATCGTAAAATATTATCCGAATAATATTTTTGTTCATACTTGGATGCGTGCCCGAGGATTCGTTACTTGCTCTCTCACCCACTCAATATCCACATCACAGACGAATATTATTATTTATGTTTATTATCCTCATTATCTGCGTTTGCACGCCCGTATCAAACTCATAACAAATTAATGGTTTGCATTTATTTCATTCGTTTCCTTTTTTTTCTGTGTTGATTTAATGTAATTCACAGCGATTTCAAAGGATGGCCGATTAACGACAGCCACTTATATAGCTGAATATAGTCAGGATCGGTTTGAATTGGAAATAATTGCAAGAGAAGTGGAGCCACCAGAGCGAACAGCAAAAACAAAAGTTTATGTAATTAGATTGCATTTAAATGATTGCCGTGTATCGAACCAGTTTATTTAACTGAAACGTTTATTTCTTTTTTGGTTCACTTCAAAATTTTAGCTATGGATATTCAATCCAGAACAATTAATTCGTGTAATTTTATCACGGCCACCTAGTGAGGTGAATCAAGAGCGTGACGAAATAATCGAAGAGTTGAGGAATGCAACACAAAAACGGATAATCGTAGATGAGATCCGGTACCATGTCGATCCAATGGGCCGAATCAGAATGGATTGGTGTGATTTATTTTTCCATGCCGTTGATCCTGTCAGTCAAATGATAGTGTCGGTTGACGATATTCTTAAGAATATTGATGCACAGTACGATTTCCTTAAGGTAAATTTATTTAAGCACATTACGTTTTTAGAATACGAAATGGAATTAATTTAAACTTTTTAATTGTCTACACTTTGTATCTCGTATAGGACTATTATGCCGGTTTTGCCATTGAAAATGTAGTACCAGCATATTCAACTTATGTGGAAGATGAATTTGATTTGGCACTTGCTGCTTTAATTGCACTATTGATTGTGCTATTTGTTGGAATTATAAGTTTTGCAGTAATCTGTTGTTGCCTTAAGAATTGGTAATGTATTATTTATGAGATATAGAGATATATTTGTTTAGTTCAAATGAAATAATTGTGAAAATTCTTACTGTGTTTCTTATAGGACTGTGACGACAATTCCAACGGAAATTCGACGAAAGGATGCATTGATCAAGAAACAAATAATTGACGATTTGACAACAACAGAGAATCCGCTTTGGATAGAACAGTAAGTGTAGTTTCAAGTTGCTAGTTGCTAGTTTCTAGTTGCTATTAATTATTCATATGGAATATGTCGTAATAATTATTCTATTTATATTAACAGGAAACTGAAATTGTACGAGGAGCAAGAATTAACGATGCAAGTATTTTCGGAACCGGAAGTACATCAGACATCATCCTCAACAGATCTGATTCCGGTAAATATTTAAACAGAAATTAGTTTTGTAAATGAATCCAATTCAACTTTAAATGAATTTGTTTTCTTTTTCCCACAAAAAACAAAACTTTTATATTGTGCAGTCAACACTTGATAGAAGAGACTCTTATACAACATCACATGGAGGTGATAATACTTATGCGACAATCCAACCCAGGTCACATCATCAGCAAAACGATATTGCTGATTATGCTACATTGAGAAACACGAGTAGAAATCCATCGGTAAATTGAATTTAGATTGAACTTTGGCAAAAAATTGTTTTGTAATCGATTTAATTCCCATCGTCATAAATTTTTAGATGTACGAATTTACCGGGACAACATTTCAAGCACCACTCAGAGAACACGGTGATTTTGTAACGGAGCTGATTTAATAAATCCATCGATCGTAGTAAATGAATGAATGACAGTAATTGCGAGCATTGGATTGCCGAATTGACAATAAGGTTGATGTAACTATTTGATAAGCTTCGACGACCTGTAGATTTATATTTCATAGCACGTAACGTAGTATAGGCAATTGGATGAGTCCATTTCTCATCGTTTCCATCCCCTCATTAAATGTGATTAGTAATGATTAAGTATGGAATATGAAATAGTTTAGCTGTACCAAGAAAATTGTCAAGTTGAGGAGCACAAATCAGTTTCATTGTATACGTTAAACAATCCGAGTGTATGTTATCTAGTTTTATCATGGATAGTGAAGAAACATTGCTCAAAATGCATAAGGACATGAACTACTTTAAAACAATTATAAATGTAAAACTTTTAAGAGACTTGAATGATTTTTAGTACTGTAAATTATAGTTATGAATAAAATATAAGTTATTTAAAATCTGGCGGTGTTTACTAGTTAATCAATTTTTTACAGTGTGAAACAGTATCGATCAATGAACAATCATCCAGTTAACTTTACTTTAGTTCGTAAATAAATTTGAATATTTGACTGCTGCAATTATGTTCGCTTGTTCCAATTGCAGCGGTAAATGATTCTTGTAATCCGTATTGCTTGTCGATGTAACAATTTTTATTAGTATTGGTAATTTCCTCTGCCATTAAAAAATCGGAAAGAATATTAACGATTCTACAAATGTTCAAAAGTAGATGTTGCATTACAAAATATAGTTTCCTTTATGAAAAAGAATGAAAATCTAATATTGTACGTTATAAAGATAAAAGGAATAATTGAATTACGATACTAAAAGGCAGTGTAACAATAGATTTTCACTTAGTTTATCTATTTTTATAATTATTATATATTTTAAATAAATTTTACATTATAAGTAAATTCTTTGCACAGTGCATATAAAAGCTCTTTACACAAATAATTTAATAATATCTTCTTATTCAAATACTATAAAACTGTCTGACTCAGCACTTTAAATCCATTTTGCATTCACAACGGATTTATTGATTCACTGAACAATGTCCACATCTAATGTCAACAATAAGATTTGTAGGGCGTTTGAATGTTGATGACAACCATTATTAATATGATAATACTTATGATATCTTATTCATTTCATTTTCCTATCAATTCATAACGAAAAAAAAACACAGTAAAGAGAGAGGTGGTGAATTGACTATTCAACTAGAATTAATTTCATTCTAACCGATGAATTTTTGTGTTCAGTATTCAATTATGAATATGGTGTACTTGGGCTGACATTAATCAACTCCGTCGTACTCTTACTATATCTGATATGGATAATCAGTAATACAACACCAAGTAATAAACAAATGCAGCCAACAACTATATAAGCAATACCGAGGAATGGATTCTTTCCACCCAATAATGAGGTCGTTGATATTATCATTTTCTTTGTTCCTTCAAATGCAGTCACAGGATAAGCTACAAAATACAATGCATTATGAAAAATAAATCAGTTCCAATGAAACTAAACTCTGGAAAATTAAAAACTCACCATAATCCACATGCAAAGTATAGTTGCCTTGGTATAATCCATGATCAAAATATTTTTGGTTGTGATCGACGCGACGATATAATTTTCGGAATGTTGGTAAAGCAGCTGTTCGCATCCAAACAATAAGATCTTCATTCTGGAAACCGTTGTTATCTTCATTTTCCAAATCCAATTCATACAATGGACGACTCCAAGCAACTGGTTTCGCAAAATCTTTGAGTGCTGGAAAGACAGTAATAAAACGTATAAGAAAATTTGAATATGCTAGAGTTACAAGAGTTAATACCTTCTTGTAGATTTCCTGGTGGATTACGGAATTTAATTTGTTTATCCGATGGCCAGGCAATTTCAGTACGCAACAATTTAACAGGACCATGGACCTTCGACGATATACTCAACGTGTCATTAAACAATGAATTAGCAATCGCACCACAAGGTGCAATCGGTTTTGATTCAGTAACACCATCGATTTTATCGAATGGGATACACTCACTAGCTGGCGTTGGGTTTAAAATACCCAATAGTTGTTCATCGTCGCGGGACTTTACATAGCGACGATGATTTTGGTAGTAATTTGAGAGGCCATAATATATAAACACGTTACCCTAAAATATAGATAACATATTAATAGTTAGAGTATTCAATAATATTGATTTAAGTTAACGCCTTACTGTGAAATCTTGGTTTAATGTAAAATCTATCACGCATTCACATTTTTGTTGAGGATTGTATTGTATAAAGTCAGCACACGTAACATTCGTTTCGTATTGTTTGATACAGTGTGTATAATCAATAATATGCTCATTGACCTAAAACGAATGGCGACGTGAAGGAGTTATCGGAAATCAATAAAAGTTATTTGATAAAAGTCAACTGGTGTCTTCTTTCTTATAGTTTACTCACCTCATCGGAAAAATGTAATAGTCCAATTCCAATTGGGATAAAGGCAATTCCGATCACGAAAAACGTTGGTAAAACGGTACCAGCAGTAAGTACAGGCTGCCAAGCTGGTAATCTTTGCTGTTTGAAAGCAGAATCTAAAGAAATTGATTTTCAAGAGAAAAAAGGGTATTCATTGTTTGCATTGATGAGTAATCGTTTCACCTTGAAAGTGGCACAACACAATAATTTAACTTACCAGAAGGTCGCTTCGATTTCACGACTCCCTCAACTGCCTCGTTTTGAGCGGGCATTGCGCCGTCCATTAATTATGCTAATAAAAATTTATATCTTTGGTAACAACTTTAATTAGAGGAATTAATAAAATAATTTCGATTCTATGCAAAAATGAAAACACATCTTTTGACATTTGATAAACTGATTGAGTGCAGCTGATTGAATGCGATTGTAATGCTCAACTATTTGACGTGTAATAGCTCAAACTATCAGTCAGTTTAACAAAATGAAACAAAATTTTACATCTCTGTTTTTAGGAAATTGACATTAAAGATTTTAAAATAACATAACTACTAAGACTTTTATTAGTTGGTAATTTTTTATTCATAATTATGGACATACTTTAATTAAAAATTAATTAAAGTGGCTTCTAAGAATTATAGATTGAATAATTATGGATGCAAGAAACTAAAACCCCAGAATAGTTGTATACAAGATATACAATGATTTAATGCTGGGACGACGATTTGAGTACATGGGCTTAGTACCCGGCCGTATAATCAAAATAGAGACAAAACAACAAAACGTATTAAAACCGAATTATTTATTTTCAATTTGCTAAATAATTTCAGTAATTGTGTCCGCAAGTGGTGAAGAATTCTTCAACAGATAATAGGCGTTGTATCTGTTTGTCTATAATTTGATTTTCCCATTAAGGGTATTGAAAGTACTAATTAACAGTGATTGTTTAAAAATGGTGCAAACTCGTAGATCATCGCCTCGTAAGAAGGGACCAAAGGCAGCTGCTTCCACAGCAATGCCTACGGTGGCCCAAGTCGATACTGACAAAATTATACAGGTAAGGGAATATTATTACCAATTGCCCGGTAAAATTGACATAACCTTAATGTGTCTTCTTGATGCTTGTAGTTGGCGCACGAATATTGGTCCCCAGAAACATCTCAGCATCATTCTGAATTCAATCCCATAATAATAGAAGAGGTCTATCGCAATGAAATTTGTGACCCGAAGCAGGGAAATCGACGTTCCGTAATGTTGGAGTTGAGCCAATATCTTGAGAACTATCTGTGGCCAAATTATACTTCGGACTCATCATACGAGCATATGATGTCTATTGTGATAATGTTAAATGAGAAGTTCCGTGAAAAGGTGGATGCTTGGCAAGCGTTCACCAATAATCCCAATATGTTTGGACACTTCTTCCACAAAGTATTAGAAGCTATTTTATCGGAGCCGCAAAACGATCCACAATACATGAAAGAACAAATCTCTATGTTGATTTTCTTGAATCATGTATTCAGCAGTATGGAAGTTGATATCTGTTTAAATCAAGCAAAACGTTTGGTTTCATTAGCAACTTGGACTTGTCTACAGCCAAGTAAGTAATTTCGACTATCACGTCAACTATGTTCTTACTTTATTATTTTTCTGTTTCATAGATCGACGTGAACAAGAATTTAATGGCATTCCAGAATGGAGGAAGTTTTGGAAAAAAATACAAAAGCGTGATGCAAAGGAAACACCAGAAGTGAAGCAAAAATTAGATTGGGAGAGACACTTTCTACAGGTGAAATATAAATAAGAAAACGTTGTATAGTCATTGATTAATACTCATTTGCATTTTGTTTTTTAGAATCTAATTAAAAAGTTTCTCAGTATTTTGGAATCCATTCCGTTAAAGGGCAAAGTTCTAGATGAAACAATAAAATACTGTGAACGATTCCTAGAGTTTATAATGGATTTGGAAGCATTATTAACGACACGTCGGTTCTTCAATACACTGATTGATGATTGTCATTTGGTGGTGCGATGCAGTTTATCAAATTTAGTGAAACGTGAAGAAGGAAAACTATTTGGCCAAGTGAGTAATATCAATGATTTTTTTATTTCTAACTACTTCACATTAATTTAGAAAATTAAGTACATTTAAATAATGATAATTTAAAATGAGACCTCGTAAGACGGAATGTCTGTTTGAGATTTTTACGGTATTTAAAAATCTGCTGTATTCATATAAGTCATTTCGTCTCCCCAATCGGCAGCGGACGGCGGTTCATTATAACAGCATGATTTCGTTAACAAGTGTTTTACATGTTTTTGCCTCAAAACACAAATATATAATAAAGCCGGCGCTTGAATGGCATTTGTTATTATATGAGCGTATAATAGTCCATCCCCCGGCATCCATGAAAGGATTAAAAATAGCCAAGCGATACTCATCACTAAGAATATCAACGTAAACATTACGAAACTGAAATGATTTGTTTATGGTTACGATTTAGTATTAGATAATAATTATTATTCACGTTTATTTACCTTGATTTTAATTTATGGTGAATTCTTCCAAACGTACTTCTGCGGCTGAGTATTTGTAATGTTGCAATGTAAAAATAGAGATTCACTAATATAATGATTGCAATCGGTGTAAAGAAAATTGAGATTCCCAACCATCCTAAAATATTTTCAAATAATTGACGAATTGTTAGCAATATAAATGATTAATTAACACATAATCTTACCAATTGTTTCTTGTTCTCCGATTATATTTGTTTTCTTCGTTGGTTCTGCGTCCAAGAAAAAATGTGCAAATACAGCTAATCCGGCCATAATTGCAGTACAGCACCATACATACGTTGAGTACCAACAATATTTTTTACCATCAGTGACTCGTAAAAACACATTTCTTGAACTGAAACATAAAATTTATTATTTGATTTTGAATCACTGAAATGCCAAACAGATCAAAATAAATTGATGAACAAATTATTCCACTAAATCTATTTTAACTTACAAATCCATATTATGCGAACTTAAAGAAAATGTTTAAAAAAATTCTGAATCATATTAATTTGAAACTGATTTAATCTTACCTAAACGTTTTCCAAATATAATATCCTAATGTATTCAGCCAAAAGAATGCGGCAAGTAGACTGACGTACAGTATCGTATCTGCAAATTAACAATTCAATATTTATCATTCTTTTTGCAGATAGATTTATAATAATTTACCGGCAACAAGAAAACTGATATGACTGCTAAATTCTGTGAATATTCGTACTAAATCAGCTGCTTGACTAATAATTAAGCATAGTGTTAATGACGTTATAATATTTCCCACAAGATCCCTGAAAAAAATGGATCGTAAATTAATTATATTTATGATCATTTTATGTAGATTAGAAATGAGTTGTGATACCTTAACGATGGCAGTACGAAATAAATAATTGCAACGACTAGCAATATAATCATTGAAATGCCATGTAAGATTGAATTCAAAATTTTTCTTAAAAGAAAATCGGTATCTGTCCAATGAATTATTTTTTGTTGGCTACAAACTTTGGCAAACTGTTGTATTCCAATGGAATCGATGGACTAAAATGTTATGTGCGATTAGCTAAATTTAGTTTTGATGATTAGGGGATTTGTATTTCGTACTTACCACATCCATACAATATTGACCTTGTTCATAATCATAACAATTCGGAGCAACACAATCTTGAGTGAGAATAAATCGATCGTCTTCGATATCTTCGTCGACTCTGTAGTGGTGCCTTAGTTTACCATCGGATAACAAATATAGTTTATCTTTACTCTAAAAATAAACAAAAATTTTCATTTGATCACTTTGCATGAAAAGCATGTTTCTTCTCTAACATTTTTATAATCATAGATCGGCCATTGTTGGCTCTGATCACATCTCGGTGAACCGACAGCGACCCAGAACTCAACTTGAACATTACTATCTCCGTTGGTATTATAGAATACTGGTTGCCATTTTGCTGAAATCATAAAATTGTTTTCATAATAAGGAAATTGTAATTGAATCTATGATTTGTAAGGTAAACAATGAATGGTATTACTTGATCCAGTTTCATTAACGTTTGCGCATCGTTGATTGACAAGAATCTCAAATTTTTCACAACATTTATTCACTTTAATAGCGTTTGGATTCCGATCAGCTATCACTAAATCACATAATTTAATTAACAGAAAAAAATAGAATAGTTCCTTCATTTTTGGCATTGTAACAGAGTGTAATGGTTTATGGTCAACTGGTCTTTGATTTTGAACTCTGAATTTTGAGTATATTAGGTAGAGGGCTCATTCATATAAATATAAACAAACAACGTTATAATGCTATTGCCATGAGATTCTTGATGAATTTAGATGTATATATTAAAATCGTTGGGTATCTGGAATCATGAAAACAAAAATATTTATTAAAATCGACATCATTGTAAATGAAAATGCATACAGTACAAGAATGAATGAGAATCGATTATATTAATTTTAACTAAAAGGGTTAAATGCGTTATATTATGACTCATTCCAATAAGCCGGCAATTATTAATTATTACATTAGTTAAAGTCTTCTGTAATATTATTCATTGCTATTTATTGGTTCCTCAATACTAAATTTAAATTATGACTTCAATATGAAAGTGAATTAACATCTTGAATTAGTATGTTTAAAACTAACACATGGCGTATTAATTGGTATTCAAATGTATAATTTCAACTTGATGTTATGTTTCCAATAACATCATCAGTTCACGGTTCAGTTCTATGAATGTTTCGTCTAAATCATTTCACGCTTTTATGGAATTGAATACTTAAATTTTACATCAGCAAATTCATTAAAATGGAGTGAAATACAATCATCGGACATTATAAAACTAAATTTTATGAAACCTAAAGAACATTTTAACTAACTATTCGATGAGAATAACAACGGAATTTCCAAAATGATGATGATTATATTGAATCGATTAGTTTATACCATATTTGTCACAAATTACTCAAAGAAACAAAAATGAAACTAAATACAATGAACTTTAGAATTCACATTCTACTGTATTCCAATATAGTGCCATTAATTTTATTGTTTTTAAACTTACTTAATACATTTTTCCACAATTGTTTCTGTTTAAATTTTACTGATTAGAAAAAAAAACAACTAAATTACTTAATATTCCATAAAGTATTGTAATATGTTTTGAATCACTCAGTGGCTGTGTCTGTTTTATGACTACTGCATTGTTTGAACTAACACTACCAACTAAGGAATTGTTGTCGTTGGCCCTCGTTGCATGTAAAATGTAAATGGCATTGATTGTTCCGTTGTTCATAAACCGGATGGTATTTATATTAAACTTCTATATAGTTTATGCAATTCCTTAACAATGAAGCTGTAGCTAACCAACAGTTCCGAACACAATTTGCTACAATACTTAAATACAATTCGAAAGTCACTAGAGTGTGTTTGTGTGTATATATAAATGACAAATCAGTATCATAGGTGTGTCAGGAGCCGTTAAATTCAACTACCTGTTCAGGTGTTCAACTTTTCGAAAGTCGCTTTTTCGAAATTCAGTTGGCGGTTAAAATGATCTGCTGATGATCAGTTTCGGAGCTCTCATATTATTCATAGCCAAATACTATTACAATGATTCATAAATGTTGTGTACAATTACAATTATGAAAATATGAAGTGTGTAATTAATTCTTATGATGACAGTAAATTTAATTTAATTAAATGTTTAACTTTGTCTGATGGCTTCTGTATGCATGAATTCAGTTTCTTCTGCAAGCTCTCTATCATTTGCCCAACTCTCCGGAAATTTAATACAGAAAATTTTCTTGCCTCCAATTAATGATTTTATTTTTGGGCGCCAGACAATTAAGATGAGGAAAATAAGTAATCCATGAAGAGCATTAACGATATCTAAGAATAACCTAAAATAAAAATAATCATTAAGTGAATTAGAACTGTTGTTAATTTATTTATATTTGGAATTTACTTGAATACTTCACCAGAAACCGTCACTGCTAGAACCTCAATGATCCAAGTAATACCGCCGAGTATAAAAAGTCTCAAGTACAGCATACATCTATTATAAATAAGAAATGAATTTAAATAGAGTGAAAACTATTTAGAAATTTGATAATTTTTAGTTTGGAGTGATTTCATACTTAGCACGCAACATTTGATTTCTATCTGAATTCATGGCGTTTCCATATTTTTGTATTTGATAAATGCTGGAACAGAATAAGAATATATTTATGGATAAGCAAATGCATATCACCGAGTAGAAATAAATCCATTGTAAACGAATATCTAATTTTTGTTTAAAAAAAAAAGAGGGAAAATTCAATGAATTGTAGTCAAGGAGTTAGATTAAAATATTTATATTTGCCTTGAAACCAGCAAGAGTATTCTCCGAATTTAGGACTCAAATGATGATCTGTATAATGAGCAGTGGCAACTAATATTAGCAAAATAAATGGAATCGACCAACCGTAAATGTGACATAACATATACCAAGTAGATTCTTTGATATTCCATTTTGGTAATCTAGTAAAATTTTAAATTTTATTAGCATATTATTTTATGATGTTTCTAAAATAATTTATTTCTGGATAATACTCACACACAAGACTTCCATACATTGCCCATAACTACCGTTAACCAAACGAAATACGAGATTCCAAAGAAGTAAATGGCAAGTGCTGATAACAGTAATAAATAATATGGTAATCTTAAAATTTCTAATTATGTTTATCTATATAATTCATTTCTAAGAAATTACCTGATGGTTCACACAACCAATAAGCATGATCATAAATGACAAATGTGAACAGTTGAACAAGAGCAAGTAGAAAGAAAAACATTGCTAAACAAGCGATTGTAATACATGTCACTTTATCCTATGTGTTAAATGTGATCATAATTAGTTGAATAGTTCAAATGTACAGTAAACAATTGTAATTTACCTGTGTTTCACGTAATCCAGGGATTTTCCAGTAAACGAGGAGTGTTAAAACAATGAAGAACACCGATATAAGCAACAGAACTGCTTTTATTTGGTAGAAAATAATTGATTTATTTTCTGTTAGGCAAACCAAGTACATTGTAACTTGTTCATGTTCTTCACTGTTCTTTGCCTTTAAATACGTCTCACCGCGGCAAAAACTAATTGGAAATTACTGAAGTAATTAAGAATGATACTATTCAGAATTATATTTTGACATTGTTAGATTCACTTACACCTCGTTTACAGTATTTCCATCCAAATGAAATTCTCCAGTTTCTTCATTGAATTGAATATTATCATCTCTCTCATTTACCATAAATCGTTCATATTCACATGGAATATTCCATGGTGATGTTTTATTATTATCCTCATCAACAGAAAAACAATCGCTATTGTCCAAATCAACCACAGGACTCTCGGGATCTGGACAACATTGTCTGTATGGTTTATTCGTAGTATTATCACTTGTATAAATTGGACTTGATAGGCCAATTATTAGGCACGATATAAATATTCTATTCATAGTTTTTGTTACTTAAACTTTTTAAAATGCCTTATAAAGTTATATTCGATTCACATAAGTATAAATTATTGATAAAAACGCGTGAAGTTCATGATATATATTAAGTACTTATAACACCTGGAAAACAGCACTACTTAAATGGTATGCAAATTTAACTGTTTACGTATTATCCGACTAAGTTTTTATACCAAGTGACATTATCTACTTACTACATACAAAAAAAGAGGCGTTGTATGCACTTGAAATTGTATTCACTTAAATTACATATATATCTGATAGAAAAAATGATAATTATGTTTCATATCTTATCACTAATTAATTATTTACGAATAAAAGTAATTCTTTTTTTTAATTTTTATTTTCTATTTGAATAATAAGATATTGTTCATATTAAACAGTTTATTAAATAGTATGAGTATTCTAAATAGTCAGAATATAACTGATCGCACATGATATAACAACATAGTGGCGATGCTTGATTGCGATTTGTCTTTATGCTCACGAAATTTTCGTTCGCCGTAAATAATTCTAATACTTCCCGAAGTGTGATTTGTGATTTGTTATTTTTAATTTAATTTTGAATATGGGTGGAAATTTAGATGGATTTGGCCTATTATAGATTGAATAAAATACCAATGTTCAGTAAAGAGTTTGCTTCAAAATATCTCGTGAATATTATGCAAAATGAATTAATCATGAATATTATAAGACCTTCTAATAGATTCCTTTTATCTTATATGTATGTAATAACCGTTTCAAATTTTTTTCTACACTTTATTTGTTTGATTTTATCAAAAATTATTTCCGTGTACATTTTTTAGTTGCTCGATATGCTAAAGTTTTATGCAAGATTTGAAATAAACGACGAAACGGGCGATGCGTTAACTGAAAAGGATATGACTCAGTTACATTACTCTAAAATAACTTCATTACAGGTAAATTGTTAAATGAGTAATAAACTAACAGACATGATGTATCATTAAAATTTGTGTAATTATTATTTGTCATTTCAGAGAGCAATATTTGCTAAATTTCCAGACTTAAAACAATTTGCTTTAGCAAACGTTGGTAATGTTGACACTAGAGATTCGTTAAAGAAACATTTTGATCCATTGTCGGGTGATAATTTGAAGGGAATCGCATGTTTCTTAAATTTGGTACCAGAAGATTTGGAAGCCCCATTCGAATGGTATCGACATGACGAGGATTTTTTACGAGAACTGTTGATATCCAGACATGAACGCCGAATCAGTCAGTTGGAATCGTTGAATGAGATGCCGCTATATCCAACTGAAAAAATTATTTGGGATGAAAATATAGTTCCAACCGAGTATCTTTCTGGCGAAGGTTGTTTGGCACTTCCTAAACTTAATTTACAATTTTTAACATTACACGATTATTTGTTACGAAACTTTAATTTGTTTAGATTAGAATCTACATGTAAGTTATCCATTTTAAAATTATTAACCGACAACGCATTGATTAAAATATGATCCTAATATAATTGCAGATGAAATTCGTCAAGATATTGAAGACGCTGTGTCGCGAATGTTACCATGGCAATCTGAAGATGGAGATGTAGTGTTTGGTGGTTGGGCAAGGATGGCTTTACCTATAGCGTCATTTGCGGTAATTGATGTCGCCAAACCACATTTGGGCGAAAAACGTCCTTCACGTGTACGTGCTGATGTATCAGTCACACTCAGTGTTCGCAGAGAGATTAAAGAAGAATGGGAAAATTTGAGAAGACATGATGTCTGTTTTCTGGTAACAGTGAAACCAACAAAATCAATTGGCTCTAAATATAATCATCGGGAGCCATTTATACCTCAAGTTGGCCTGGTTTATGTACGAGGGTGCGAAATAGAAGGTATGCTTGATGCAAATGGAAAAGTAATTGAAGATGGACCAGATCCAAAACCCCAATTAACTGGAGAACAACGAACTTATAGAGTGCGATTGGATTGCAATCAGTATCGCTTTGATATGGATGATTTACAGGATGGCGCAGATGACGTTTACGAAGGATTTAACATAATTATTCGACGCAAACCGAAAGAAAATAATTTTAAAGCAGTTTTGGAAACAATCAGAGATTTAATGAACACACAATGTGTTGTGCCACCTTGGCTACATGATATTTTATTGGGCTATGGTGACCCGGGTTCGGCACATTACAAACGAATGCCCAACCAAGAACGTACACTAGATTTTAATGACACATTCATTGATATTGAACATTTGATGGCTAGTTTTCCAGAGTATAAACTTGAAACGAATACTGACGATAAATCAAAACTAATCCGTCCATTCAAATTAGAATTCGCAGACGTTAGAGAACTGAATGATGTGGAGAGTGACGAAGATGAAGACATGTCGGAATTACCTAAAGTGATACGTGTTGAAAATTCAAAATATCTTTGTCGTGGTCCATATGTATTCAACGAGCCAAAAAAGTAAACATATATATTTATCTTTAACGATGAATGATTTATAGATTTTGTATATTTTAGAAATGCAATACGATTTACACCCACTCAAGTGGAGGCAATTCGTTCAGGTATGCAACCAGGTCTTACATTAGTTGTTGGACCACCAGGAACTGGTAAAACTGATATTGCTGTCCAGATTATTTCAAATTTATATCATAACCATTCGAATCAACGAACATTAATTGTAACACATTCGAATCAAGCATTGAATCAGTTGTTTGAAAAAATTATGGCACTAGATATTGATGAACGACATTTACTTCGATTAGGCCATGGAGAGGAGGCACTCGAAACTGAAAAAGATTTTAGTCGGTATGGATTTATTCATATGCAAATATGGTATAATATGCATATTTAATATAATTGATGCTTCGGAATTTTAAGGTACGGCCGAGTAAATTATGTTCTGGAGAAACGATTAGAATTATTAAGTCAAGTACAGAGACTGCAAGAATCGTTGGGTGTGACTGGAGACGTAGCGTACACATGTGAAACAGCTGGATATTTCTATCTCTATCAGGTAAATGAATTTCATATATACATATTTGAGCAATTTGAATTGGAATTTTAATGAATATGTAATTGTTGTCATGATTAGATTATTGCGAGGTGGGAAAAATTTACCAACACAATGGAATCTGTTGCAAAAACCGATTACAAAGAAAAATTGGAAACTGAATTTCCGTTTATGAAATTTTTCAGTGATGCTCCCCAGCCACTGTTTAAAGGTAATACATTCGAAGAAGATTTAGAAATAGCCCAAGGATGTTATCGATACATCAGCCATATTTTTACTGAGCTTGAAGAGTTTAGAGCTTTCGAATTATTACGAACTGGACTTGATCGTTCGAAGTATTTGTTAGTGAAAGAAGCAAAAATTATTGCAATGACTTGTACACATGCAGCACTGAAACGAAAAGAATTGGTTCAACTCGGTTTTAAATATGACAATATTTTGATGGAAGAAGCTGCCCAAATACTTGAAATTGAAACATTTATACCGTTATTATTACAAAACCCACTCGATGGTTATAATCGCTTGAAACGATGGATTATGATCGGTGATCACCATCAATTGCCACCTGTAATTAAAAATATGGCATTCCAAAAATATTCAAATATGGAACAGTCGTTATTTACGCGTCTAGTTCGGCTTGGTGTACCGACTGTCCAGCTTGACGGTCAAGGCAGATCGCGTTCATCTATCGCTGATCTTTATAAGTGGAGATATAAACAACTTGGCGATTTAAGTCACATAACGACCAGCGATGAATATCAATTAGCCAACACGGGTTTTGCGTATGATTATCAATTAATTAACGTAGATAATTTCAACAATGTTGGCGAATCAGAACCAAATCCATTCTTTTACCAGGTAAGTAATATTTTATTAGTATATAAACTTTAACTACTAAACTGTATATTATATTTTATAATAATAGAATCTCGGGGAAGCGGAATATGTGGTTGCAGTGTTCATGTATATGCGATTACTTGGTTATCCCGCAGAAAAGATTTCAATATTGACGACATATAATGGTCAAAAGCATTTAATTCGCGACGTGATTGCGGCTCGTTGTGGTGGAAATCCCTTAATTGGAAAGCCACACAAAGTAACCACTGTTGATAAGTATCAAGGTCAACAGAATGATTATATTTTAATATCTTTAGTGCGAACAAAAGCCGTTGGTCATCTTAGAGATGTTCGACGGCTTGTTGTCGCAATGAGTCGTGCTCGTTTAGGACTTTATGTATTCGGACGAGTATCATTGTTCAAAAATTGTTATGAATTACAACCAGCATTTAAATTGGTAATAAGAACATTGACTTAATTAAAATCAATTAATTCACATTGTCATTTTCTGTTTATAGTTCATGACTCGACCGCAAGAGTTAATACTGATACCCGATGAAACGTATCCAGTTAAAAGAAAAATAAATGCAAAAATTCCTGCGAAAAATAAATTGACAATTGATAATATGCCGGCAATGGCTGAATATGTGTACAAAGCGTATACGGAACAGGTTAAAACACTCAGTGAAACAATGGTAATTATTGAATTTATTTATGATAATATTTGTTCTTCTGTGTAATGAAACTGTAATCAATAGGCCGAACAACAGAAAATTCTATATGAATCGCTACCGCGTGAAACTGGCAATGTTGAAATGGTGGAAGCAGTTGAAGAGCATGATGATGAGCAAGAGGACTCTGATACACCAATGCAAGAGTTTGAAATAATCGAACAAACAAATAAGGCAAAGGAAGAACCTAAGAAGGAAACTAAAGAGGTTCCAAAGAAATTTGTACCAACACCTATACAAAATGAAATAGACGATGTGGACACTAATCAATTCGAAAAATAGTATCAATATGTTTTTTAATATCCACTTTCTACCGATTAAATAAGCATCAGTTTTAATGAATTTTTACTAGGGAATAGTTTACATCGTAATTAAATGATAATAAAAGTTCAATGAATCCACATATTTGTATTTAATTTTTCTACATAAAACACTTCGTATTGATTTGACCACAATGAATTTTTCATAGAATATAAAACAATGATTTCTTAGCAACCGTTTTTATTAAATTGGCGTATTTTTGGTTCGTTCGATACCACAAATTTTTGAAATATTGATGTTATAATTAATTTACATTGTAATTAAAAGACACATCGAATAAAACGAATCATAAAATGGCAGAAAAAAATGTTGAAACACCTGCAACATTAGTTAAATATAATAATCCTGTGCTTGTTATCAAACACCCTGAAAAGATACCACCAGAAACAAAAGTATCACCACGAGACAAAACTGGCCGTTTAGGAGACAGTGGCTTCGGTGAAACCAAGAAGGAAACAGAAGAGATCTTAAACTCAATATTACCACCTCGTTGTTGGGAAGAGGACGGACAGTTATGGACACAAACCGTAAATTATTCGCGCACCTTATTGAAATATTAGTTAATCAGAATGATTAGTTAAATTAATTTTAGGTATCCAGTGTACCAGCCACCAGACAAGATGTAATAAATTTACAAGAAATGTTAGATACGCGTTTACAACAAACTCAAGCCCGCGAAACTGGAATTTGCCCAGTAAGACGTGAATTGTATACCCAATGTTTTGGTATGTTACTGTTGCTTTTTTAATTTTGCTCACTAATACTTAATTGAATGAACTACATTCGACCACATTTAAAGACGAACTGATACGGCAAGTAACTATAAATTGCGCTGAGCGCGGTTTATTATTACTTAGAATAAGAGATGAAATAGCAATGTCAATGGAAGCATATGAGACCTTATATTGTAGTTCTGTATCATTCGGCATGCGGAAAGCATTACAGTCCCAAGAAGGCAAAGAAAAATTGCAAGAGCGTGTAACTAGTTTAGAGGTATGCTAATGAAATAGTTTTCGAACAGACACTCCTTTCTAGTATGTTTTATGGATTTCTAAAAATAAAATGAATATCGATTTTATTAGAGCCAAAAAGAATCAATGGAAGAAATTATAACTGACATGAAAATTAAAGCGGAACAAATTGAACGTCGTAATAATGAATTACGAGCGTCTGAGGAAAAGAAACATGCCGAAGAAATTGCGTTCCTTAAAAAGACTAATCAACAATTAAAGGCTCAATTGGAGGGAATCATTGCCCCAAAAAAGTGATCCCTACATTTATTCATTTTTATTTTTTTTTCGACTATGTATTTTATGAGTAAGTTTTACCGGATTACTGTATTTTCCCATTCGCCGCTACCATCCAATATTGGAACATGAGTTACGAATCATTCAAAGAATGGTTTTCCACAAATATTATTTTTTATTTACAAATTCGGTTCGAATCTCTCATTTCATCCTAATTTTAATGCCATAAAAACGGATATGGAAAAAATAAATGCAATTTCATTATTGGATATTGGTGTATATAAATTCAATTCATTAAATTTTGCCAGTCATTTCTGGCACAGCTTTGAATAAATCGGCGACTAAACCATAATCAGCTACTTGGAAAATAGGTGCCTCTGGATCTTTATTAATAGCAACGATAGTTTTTGAGTCCTTCATACCTGCTAAATGTTGGATTGCACCTGATATACCAACGGCAATGTACAACTCTGGCGCTACTATTTTACCGGTTTGACCAATTTGGAGATCATTGGCTACGTAACCGGCATCAACAGCGGCACGTGAAGCGCCAACAGCAGCTCCAAACTTATCAGCAAGGTCATATAACAGTTTAAAATTATCACCAGACTTTAGACCTCTTCCTAGTGAAATTAAAATAATCAATTTTAATCAAATTGTTCTATATAATATACGGATTGAACATTACCTCCAGAAATTATAACTTTAGCACTCGTTAATTCAGGTCGGTCCGATTTTGATAATTCTTGTCCAACGAATGTGGATAAATCAGTTTTACAATCAACTTCGGGTGCCTTATCTACGGCAGCATTTCCACCTTCGGTAGCAGCCGGAAAATTGGTTCCTCGAACAGTTAAAACTTTTACTGGATCTTTAGCTTTTAGTGTTTGTACAGCATTTCCGGCATAAATTGTGCGTACAAAAGTATCGGCTGACTTGACATCGATTATTTCAGATATTGGGGATACATCTAACTTGGCAGCAACTCGTGGAGCCAAATTCTTACCGAAGGCTGAAGCACCAGCCACAATATGGGTGAACTTGAATTGATTTTGAGCAGCCAGAATAAGAGGAGTCAAGGCCTCTGGAGTAAATCCTTTGAAGGCTTCATTCTCGGCTACCAATACTTTCTTCACTCCATTTAACTTGGCGACAGCTTGTGATGCCTAAAACAGCCATTATGATATTTNCCCGAAGGCTGAAGCCCCAGCCACAATATGGGTGAACTTGAATTGATTTTGAGCAGCCAGAATAAGAGGAGTCAAGGCCTCTGGAGTAAATCCTTTGAAGGCTTCATTCTCGGCTACCAATACTTTCTTCACTCCATTTAACTTGGCGACAGCTTGTGATGCCTAAAACAGCCATTATGATATTTATATGTTTAGGAACAATTTCAATTTACACTCACCGGACCACATTTGGTTCCTGCCACCAAAACAGTAATGTCTCCTCCGATTTTAGAAGCAGCTGTAATTGCATTTTGTGTAATTGGCGTTAGTGATTCATCGTTATGTTCAGCAATTACTAAAGTACTTTGGAATCTTCTCAACTATAAAACACATTGAATATAAATGTTAATGATTACATAACAGATTGATTACAAAGTAATCTTCGGATGTAAATTATCACTAATTCTCTACCTGAACCCATTAGATATAACGAATTATTCATTGTTATACAAGTTCATGAGAATATTTATTTTCCGATATTATTGAATGAATATAAGTAGGTCGTACCTGAGCAGATCGGAACAATGCACTTGTTGGACGTGAAAACATATTTACACGTTCTTTAACACCAAACAGATTAGAAACTAAAATGATTAAGAAAACATAAATCATATTTACATGTCGCTAAACTAAAAAGGACAAATTCTGAGTTATAATGATCAGTTTTTATTAATTTGTGCAGGAAAATCTTCTTCAGTGGCATCGTCAAAAAGGTCCAAAAGTCCAGTTTTGCAGCTATTGGTAATGAAGAATATTTATCCCACATTAAACATATTGTAAGAATAATCCGGAATGAACCAATTGAACTCTCCTCCAGAATTTGCATTAAATTGATTTAGGTGATTATTACAAATTTAAATAGTTACCTGGTTAGGAGGTGGAAACTTATGTTAAAAATTTACTGCCTGATGGCGAAGTGAAATTGATAAGAACTGTTGCCAGTGTTGTCGTTTCAGTTTCTTGGCCGACAATTTAAATCAAATTGTTTATATAAGCAATGCTTATGAGATGTAATGTGTTGATTGTATTATTTATGGAAGTGATCTTCAAAGGACGTCAAAGGATTCAAAGGATTCTGATTCGAGTTATTAGGAAAAAAACAAATGATCAGATAAATTGAGACAAAATGTCCCCGCTGTCCCAAATACAGAATCTTCCTTATCGACAATGGTGGTAATTTGTTATTGTTTTGTAATAACAAGTACCGAGAAGAAGTACCGAGTATTTTGTGCAAAAATTGGAATCAAAAATAAGTTAAGTTGATTTAATTGTATCGAATTAATAATTACTCTGTATATTATACAGATAAGTATAATTTATACGTGTACTATCACAGTTCCAAGACTCATAGCTTAATACAGTAGCCGGAGGGAAGATAATCCAATAAGATAATATTTCATTTGTGATTTTTGATAGTAATTTAATTAGTCTACCATGTCTCATATTGTTCAATATGTAATTGTTCGAAGTGATTTGAGAACGGCTCTTAACTGGCCTTTGGGAGCACTTATAGCACAATGTTGTCATGCTACGACAGCAGTTTCACATCTTTTCAGGGACGACCCAGAGACTCAGGAGTACTTCAGTGATATGGACAACATGCACAAAGTGGTGTTAGACGTATGTATTAGTAAATTAACTATTCATCGGTATAGTTGCTATGAATTTTAATCCATATACTTTTGTTGTAGGCAATCGATGAAAATTCTTTGAAAAAATTGAGCCAAACACTAACTGATGCAGACATAAAACATAAGCTGTGGATTGAACAACCGGAGAATATTCCAACATGTATTGCCATTAAACCATATCGAAAAGAAACTGTACAGAAATATGTAAAAGGATTTAAATTACTGAAATGAATAAATCGAATTTTAAGATTAAAGATCGATGAACATTCTTTTAGTTTTTTTTTTTAATGTTTTTGAGATAAGAGAGGCAAAAATCCTTTTCGAACAATGCACTTTTTCAAAATCAGTGAGATAATTGTTGTATTAGAAATTGTAGTGAATCAAACTATGTGCAAATTGAAGGAACTTTGAAACACCGAATTTTATACAGTTTACTTTATTTGAAAACATCATTGCTACTAATATGTACAATTTATGTTTAAAAAATATTCTAAAGGCCATTATGAACAATATTCTAAATAAGTTATTTAATAAGACTTATGTATAAGTTACAACACAATTAAGACTACATAATTACATAAATTGTTCTTTGAATTGGTTTTCATAATTTGAAATTCTTCTCCGCTTACTTTTAATTAATTTTCCATTGACACAAAATATCTTATAGCTAAAAGACTAATTTATATGCATCGAGCTGTTGTGAATTTGTCTCTCTTTAAATTTAATTTAAATATATAAACTTTCACTAATATTTGATTCGCACATTTCAGGTAAATGAACACAAGAAAATTAAAATCAAAATAAAAAAAAAATAATAAATTTGTAATTCTAATAAATGTGGGCAATTAATAATTATGCAAATATCTTATTCGTCATTGAATACTATCACTTGCTCTTATAAAATAGCAACACCAAAACCACACATCTTGTTACATTTACTTATAAACCATTTCATCAACACGGTACAAAACGGTTACACCGTCTTAAAAGTAATCGTAATATATATTATGCTCTGGTACTTATATCAGTCTATGTTCTTAACATAATTTTAAGAGACTATTTTACATTTATCATTTCACATTTCACATTTATACCAACGATTATAGATGCACGATTAGTTAGGTGAATTTTCTAGATATTTTATTTATGCCTATTCTATGCCATAGTATTTCTAACTATATTCATTTTCAATCTATTCATGATTTAATAAATATAATTTTATTATTTATTTGGAATTTTACTAAAATTTTAGTAATATTGGACATTATCAATAGGCTATTGATTAAAAGAAAATTAAAATAAACATTAATAAGTGTGATTAAAAGTTATAGAAATAACATTCAATGGAACATTAAAAGAAACTTAAGAAATAATAAATAAAATCACAATTATATTTTCCATTAACGTTAAATATTTTAAAAGAACTTGAGCCTACAAGACATTAATTTGGTGGAAAATAAAGATAAATTCATTTATGAATTATATATCGTTAGCAATTTTCAATCTAATGCTGCCATTTTATTAACAATTAGGTCATAATCGATTTATTTTGATGCCCTATAGTTTAATAATATCACGTTCTGAACCCAAACAAATTGCTTGGAATGCTAATAAAATCAATTGAAATAAACATACAATATCAATTGGACACGTAATTTAATTCGAAACTAACGATTTAAATGAAAGAAATATTGAATGTTTGCATTTCCATTGGCTCCATATAAAAATCTGATAAATTTTCTAATGTTTCATATTCACGAAGTCCCGTTAATGATGTCTTTGTTACACGATTGATTTTAACACCATAAAACATATTATTGATGAAACCTTTTCCTTCTGATTGATTACAAATTCGTTGTTCATTGTCTACGTGTGCTTCAAGGCGACAATTGTGCCCTTGTCTCTGGACAACCAACAACGCTGAATTCGATGGGAACAATGGATAATTTGGATCTGTTTGGGTACGTATTGTGACTAAGTGAATATCGCACGGTAGTCCTCTTTTAAGTAATTGAATTGGATGTGCCACATCTAATTTAATACTATTCTCTACATAATAGAGACTCACTGGATAATTTAAAGCATTTGATATTTGATTTGTGAACGAGCTAAGTACACCAAATTCATTTTTGGCTTTAATTTCATCCTTAAATTGTTCGATTGTAAACCAAAATTTATGTCTTGTCAATCGACTATCAACGATACCCTCACCCATACCTCGACTGTCATCATACAATGATCGTCGGTCCAACATCACTTCTAATTGGCCTGGTTCAAGACTAGCAGCACCCTGTGCATGATTTGTTAACAATGTTAAACGATACCGGTCGTCCTCAATAAAGGCACCGGTCGTAATTGGGAAATAGTTTCCTTCCACACCGATACTCGACACTTTAGTTCGTTTCTGATATTGGAATCCATTCAAATCAGAATACATTTCCGGCAGTTCACCGCCGTTTTCAATTTCTGTTACAAAACGCATAAACATTTCAGTTTCACGATTCTTTGGTGGCTGTTCAAAATTTAAATCATTTTCAATATAAATAGCACGATCCATTGCTGTATTACTACTATAAATTCTAACTGTATGAGCTAAAAGTGGATCATAAATAGCAGATACTTCACTTGCTAGTGGCCCAGATGAAATTATAATTTTCACATCACCATAAGATTCAAACGGATTCATTTCACCTTCTGGATAATCGGGATCAATTTTAAACAGATATGCGCCCGAATGAAATGGTGCACTTCGATATGCTGCAAATTTAATTGCACATTGTATTGATTTACCAACATTCTTACGGGTAACGGTTTTTAAGAATCCGGTCGCCTCATCAAATAGTAAACGCATTTTAGAATTTTCAATCTGTATATCTCCTGGCTGTTTATTGTTGATATTAAAGTGTAATGGATGAAGTGCTTGTCCTCGTGTACCGCCATTTGAACAGTCATTACAATATAATGTTGTCATTTTATGTCGATAATTTTCTGTATAAACAGCTTTATAAATTGTTAATGACAATGGCTTAAGTTTAGCTGGGAATAAAATTTCAAATAAACGGTCTGCTGTCTGATAGGTCACTTTGAAATTCGGATTACCCAAATAAGAGAGATCAGACGTAGTATTCCATACAGGATTAATTTGGTATTCAATTTCTTGACCATTTTCATCTACAATGGATACATTTGGATAAATTGTTCTGACTGTTATGAACTCGATACGCTCTTGTGCCAACGAATTAAATAATACAAATGGTACTTCAGTGCCCTTCTTTACATGTATCGGTGATTGTAATGCTAATGTTTCAAATGATTCGCGCTCTAAATCATTCAGTAAGAAATTTGTTTTCATTTCATCGGGTGATGATGATTGTTGCAACAGATGTTCAATGGTAGTTTGTTGCAATTTAACCATTTCTTGAATACTATCAAATAAACGGGTGGCATAATCCCGTACAACAAATGCTTTTGACGTACCAGTGATTGCATCATGATGTTGGAACAGACCCAAATTACGGCGTGCCAATACTACCTTTTCGTAATTCTTTTCATAGATTCGTAACGCTATTAAATTATTTTCTTGTCGCATCTTATTAAATGCAACGGTAAATAATAGTTCTAATGATCTTAAATTATGTTCTAGTTCACGTGACAATAATTTAAATGCTGGCCGTGTTGTAAAATAACCAGACCAATATGCTGGACGGCCTTCCGTGAATATATCCGAATACACAAAGAAATCACCTTTCAATGAAGGAAATTTCACTTCCCGTTCTTGAATTGCTTTAAAATAATCCTTTGGTGTACCAAACGAAATTTCAACTTTGTATTTTTCTTTGTGCGCATTAATATAATCAATTAGTTTTTTATAGCTGCTATACTGTTGATCTAATTCTACTTTATAGTTATAACGGAAATCATCGCCGACCGGTACCATGGCGACATTATGTGGAAATAGTGATGCAGCCCGTGAATATTGTTCCAATAATAAATTAGCTTTCTTTTCAATATTTTGGTCCGTTATTGCCTGAGCTTTGACTGAATATTCTGTATACTCGCCCGGTATCTTACGAAAATCAAAATTTAAACAGACATTCGGATGTGGTCCACATGAATGTTTTATCGAATAGATATCAAATGGCATATTGTGCGTCAGTAATGATTGTGATTGACCAGCTGTGGCCCAATAGGGTGTCCATATAAAATCACCATGCTGATGTTTGGCAAACCATTGCTTCCATGCGTAATGAATACGTTGAATAATTGTACCTTTGAATCCACTAGCTGATAGTAAATATGGTACGGTACTGCCATGGCCAAAGGGATCTATCGACCATCCCGTTATCGGTGTGTAATTTAAATTCGTTTTAACCCATTGGTGGCCTGATATGAAACGTAAAAATCTCATTATAATTTGTTACGATAATTAAAAATTAATTTAATTAAAAATTTACCTTCGATGAATTGATCAACCATTGCATATAAATGTACATTTGCCTCATCCGTCATCACCCACCCACCTGTTGTAATCTCTAATCGTCCAGACTCAACCAATTGTTTTAGTGCCTATATATATAAGAAATTAAATCGTTGATGTTCATTCATACAAATTCAATTTAATTAAAATTAATATGAATAGTACCCGTTGTTTTGTTGGATGCGCCTGATCCCACCACAATTGCAAAAAACTAATTTCAGTCCAAATGAATGTCATGTCTGGGTATTCCTGTAACTTTTGTACAATATTATTGATGATTTGACGTGTATCAGATTCAAAATAGCCGGTATAGGTGCGTAACCATCCGGGATCATTGTGAGAATGTGGTACGATAATGACCTGAAATATTATTGGAAATAATTCGATATTAGTTACAATTGACTACAACGGAAACTCTATATACTTTACCTTTAACGGTGGTCTCTTTGGATTTTTCATTAACTCTGAATATCGTGTTTCAAATGATCTATCCCAATATTCCTTTGTTTTCATCCATTGTGGCTATAAATTTTATTTAAATTGTATTCAGTCATTTTATATTCTATTGTTTCTCTTCAAACTAACCAAGTCTATGTACATAAATATAAAATTTAAATTGCTTTAATTTACCTGAAAGTCAAATTTCTTAAATTCATCAATTGTTGTTATATCAGTTTGTGTTTCCATCAATATATTACACATTTCCCAACGTGGATTTGTATTGATTGGAAAATATCTTTGGCTTTCGCTATTAATTGACTCTTGTACAATGAAACCATTTCGTCCATTTCCTAGCCAGTTAGCGTGTGATATATTCTTATGTAAATTAATCAATCTGAAATTAGTAAAATTGATATTTCAATTCATTTTAATTATTTATGTTTCCACATAGGAAAAATGACTACACTCGTAAGTATATTAACATACCTAAGTTTATTGATCGGTTCCTTCCCCGGTTCAGATGATTGACCAACCGATATGTAATATAAACACAGTAATATGGTTACAAATGCTGATAACAGTCCAATACATCGTGTATAGCGACGGAATGCTTTGAAAAACATTCTAATTTATTTTTCACTTATATGAAAATATTCACAATAATTAAAAAAAAAATAACTAAATAACAACAACACTGTTCTATATTATCCTCAAGGTGGGTTCTGTATCATTGATTCTAAATTGATTCTGTTGTTTTCGGTGTATTAGCTGAATTTCAGTGATAATACTTTGCTTATAACAAATACAAAACATTCGCTCTTTCAACCCGGATTACATTTAATTAATCCACACATTTGGCATGTTCTAGTCAAATTTAAATAAATTGAGAATCTCCAGTCACGCATAAATCATTGAAATTTCCAAAATTGTATAAACTCATGGGTCAGCAATGAAGCATAACACAATTGTTTCTCACTAAGTGCTAAACCACTCGATCCATTAACTCCATTCAGCTAAAAAGAAAAGAATTAATTTGCAACGATTAATTAAATTCGATTACAGAGTATTTCAAGTTTAAACTATCGTCCAAACGAGACATTGAAAGTAAACATTAATGTTAAATAGGTTTGTTCATAAAAATTAGTGCTCTTGTTTTAAAGTTCAATCCAATTGATAAAACATAAAAACTGGCTATTTTAAATACGATTGCATAATCAGAACCAGTTTTAGAACGGTAATGAAATTGAATTGAACATTTATAAACTACCGTGAACTGATTCTCTATATAGGTGAGCTTTACTATTAGATGCTGACATTGTAAATAATAACTAAAAAGGTGTGTATTCATAGATAAAAACAAAATGCCACCGGAAATATTGAATTTCAAATTCAATTTTATTCTCCAAAACTTTTCAAAACAGTCTCTAATGCGATAATGGACTTGTTGTAATTTTATGCTATTTAAGCTATAATCATATTACAACTAACAATGGGTATACCAAATTGGTTTCTGTTGTGAAATTAAAATCTAGTCAGTTTATCACTAATTATTGAATTACTTTTATTATACATTATAAATAATTAAATTATTACGACAGACATATTAAGTACTACATAGGTACAATGAACTTTTAATATCAAATATTTATAAATTCAAAAATAAAAAAGAATCACATTGAAGAATTATTTCTTTTTTTTTTTTCATTCAGTTCTCATTCCAAACGGATAATTTATTGATCTCGTTGAGATAATCTATCCATCATAATCGCAGTATTAACATATTGTTGTACTTTACATCTTATTGCCACGGACATCGTGTTTACATTGAATATACATTTTAGAATCAACAGCCGCCGATTACCGGTGCGATAATACATAACATGATGTTAGTCCATTGGATGATAGTAGGAATAACAAGCAAAACAGTTGATAATTCAAAGGCAACAGCAACAGTGAAATAAAAAATAAACGGGTACGATGGAGACTTCTCTATAATTGCAATTTATTACAAAAACAAGAGGTTCCGATGGCGAAACAGTTAAAAATGGAATGTAAAGATACGATATGTTCATGTATGAATCACCTTAAGGGCACCAAAACTGAACTTACCGTGTCCCCACAGTAAAGTCCCCAACTGGAACAATTCTTTTTGTTTCAAAATAAAAATTCTTATATTTTTGGTTTTCGTAACCACATCTTTTTGATGGATCTAAGTGACTTTAAGATTGTTTCATATCACAAATATAAAACACCCAGAAGAAATACAACAACAAAAATAGCGATACGCTTAATTCGCAACGATGTAATTAAAATATTCGGATAATTATACTTCTTGTTGGCCAACGACTATCTAGATGAATGATTTTTATAGGAAATTTGTTTTCATTTTATTTCAATTTTTCTTTACTTTACATAAGACTTCCTCCAGAAAATGTCATAAATGTTGAACTACGCATTATCCACATTGCCAATTGGCATACCTGAGACGGTTTCAACTAAATTATGGCTCATTATCTTTATCAAATACCACAAAAGAAACAACATGATGAAATATTCAGTGAACTCTTTAATTTTTTTTTTAAATCGTTGATAAGTATTACGGTTTTCAACATTTTTAATTCATCAAATTTTGTTTGATGAATAGGAATGTCGATGGTCATACAAAAATATTTTAAATCGGTTGATTTTTTTATTCTGTTCCCAGTGAATGTTTCATAATGTAATGCAAAACAAAAAATATAAAAAAAATGTAAAAAGCCAACAGGATAACAAATTTCAGTTGAATTTTACAATATGAAAATGTATGAAGAGCGTGTTACCTTTATGTGGAAATTAAAAAAATGAAATAAAAAAACAACAGCAATGATCCACTATTCAGAAAAACTGAATAAGTTAAAATAAAAAAAAAATGGATTCGACATCGATCTACTACTTAATTACACTGCAAAATTATGGACATATCAAATAAAATACCTTTGGTTTTTCATTTCACCAAATGCTAAATTAATGGATGGTTTTTGGCAATTTGATTTGCTTAATGGCATTCAGGTAAGATCACCATTATGTCTGATAATGGTCATGTTTGCACATTTTTGTCTCTAATGCACACTATCAGTCTTGCACTGTACAGATATTCATTTTTGTCGAGTGCACAACCGCACAACGGATTAATCGTTCTGTCATTATGATTCCCACAAAGGTATCACCACTAAAATGAATTCCTTACATAAAATTGTTATCTATCTCTTCTTGGTGCTCTCTGACCATTTATTCTACTCTTATTTTTATTCTTTTAGTTTTCTTATAGATTTTTGTTGGTTTGTTTTAACAAACTAATTTAAATTAATCATCATGCCAACAAAAGACTAAATATTTAACAGTGCCACCGACGTATAAGAGTAAGACCATCTGTGGATCAGCAATTTATAACATTCATGAATATCGCTCCAGTTTTATCGCAAATAAAATAAAAATTTGAATCAAACAGATAAAAGTCATTAATTATTATGGAAATTCATCATCCATTTTCAACACGTTGATTTTATTTTAATTTTTACGTTACCCATTAACGTATAATATTTTTGGCTGTGTTATTGCACTAAAAAATCATTCGATTATGAACTGAATTAATGCATTTGCACAATTGCTATTTGATGTAATTAGTTCAAGTATGAGTAACGTAACAAAACAAACAAATTAAAATCTTCTTTTGATTATATCACTTTTATTTTACACTGCGATCTGTTATCTCAAATGCATGAATTAGCCTAATATTCATTTAATGATCTTTCGTTATTTGATAATAAATCACATATCACGATCTACAGTGGAACATAAACATTTCATCATGCAACAAACAACGGAATACGAAAAAAAAAATTATTGCTGTTGCATCCAACCAAAAATAAAAAAGTAAACGTTGGTTATATTCAAAATAAAATAAAAAACCGTATTATCATCAAAAGATTTACATTGCTCAAGTGATTACAGTAATGCATACAACCAAAAAGAGCAACTACATATCTAACATAATTATTGTTACAACACCCATGTACTTGTAATGTTGCTGTTAATGTGCACCAAAGGAACCAGAACCATGGGAACTATGAAATTAATTATTTTAAACGTACCAAATATTCATTGACTTAAAGTTTTTAATAACAGACCGATTTAAAGTAATACAGTTTAGTATAAAAGAAATATTCTGTACAAGAAAACCTCTTGAAATTAAAAGGTTAAATCGATGCTTATATACCCACAAAGAGTTAACAAGCACACTCATCTTAGTGAAAGCCAAGAATGTGAATTATAAAATTCAGTGTAAGAAAAAACGTGAAACTTTCGCGTTACAAGAGAGCTCTATATACATAATAATATTCGAATGGAAGATTATTAACCGCCAACAATCGTCATCTATAGAGTTCCACATAGAATGTGATAACAGCTGAAATTTTCCATTACCATTAACAAACACGTCATACTTTAAAGGAAACTAGGTACCTTCAGATTAATTATTTAATTGTTGCTGTCTTACTTATACTACTTGTTGAATAACAATTATTAATCATTTAAGTTTGTAATATCAAAATACATCAACTTTATTGACTTGATTGTTTCCTTTTGCTGTAGATTAAAAAGGAAATTATTTTGTAATCAAACGACTGTTCTACCTCAACAACATCTTAAGTTAAGCCATTTAGCTTAATAAAAACCAATTGTTGTCAACGCAATAGCGATGGGGTCAAATATTTTGACATCAAAATATTTATAGAAGTTATCTTGTTTCGTTAACAAAATAGAATTTTATATTGATAAAAAATTGATTGTCAATTCTTAAGAAAGTCACATTTAATATTCACGTTAGCACAATGAACAGATTTAATCGTACCGAATCATCGTTCCATAAAAGTGACCTTAAAAAATGTGGTAACTAAAGTAAAAGTATCATAAATAACCAAGCGATTAGTAGAACTGTTCACATATAACAATACTAATCAACGGATCCGTAACAATGAACACACTTTTGAACTGTATAATCATATATCCGCATAAGTATGCCAACCATATCAATGATGGTTGAATATGCAACAAACCATTTCACATAATCATAATTTTGCTGACTTTTTTTTGCATGACGTTTTTTTTTTATTGTTTAACTTCATTACTCTTTGATGGTAAACAGAGTTCCGCACATCATCCACATTGTAAGATAATGAATTTTAATCCAGTATAGAAGAAAATTATATCAACTTTTAGTTTCAACAACACACATACAATATTTAGAATACATTTGATCTTATGGTTCACGGCATTTGCAATAATTATCAATTGCACAAGATACAAGAAAATAAAATGATCACAAAACATTACCTTTTCCAATTCTATGCGAATCTTAAGAAAATTGTCTTCTAGCTAAACAATTTTTTATAGTAATTTTTTATTCTTTCTATTTTCTGATGTATTATGAATTGCTTTTAAATCGACGGGATATTGGATGCCTTAAATAGTTTAACGCTATGACAATGGACTTCACGGGAAGTTGATAGAAAATTACGGTAATAAATCGAGTGATATTTTATTTCCTTTGTTAAACAGCAATTTTCAATATTTTTTTTTTTTCATTTTAGTTCAATAAAATTCAATTTAGTTTATATATTTTTCTTCATCCCATTACGTTTATTGCAAAACAACATTATATCAGTGGACAACAATCCAAAAGAGAATTATAGTCAACTACATTTTTGCATGCAAAAGGAGATCATGGAGAAACTTAATAAAAAAATAAAACGAATGAAAAAAGTACATTTTTTTTAATGCCATTTGTGATCGAAGTTCCAATCCAATCTGGCTGAAAATATTTAATGTTTCAGGACATACAATACGAGAAAGAGAGAGATAGCAAAACATTAAATATTTTATTAATCCATTAAGAATAGTGATGGAATTACCATGAGTACGTGAACCATCGATTGAATGAGATTAACGCATTTGATATCGTTTTTGTTTAATCTTTGGTCGCATTTATAAGAATATCTCGTGATTTTTATTATGGCAAACGAAGAAAATAAACACATAACATTATCAGTCATAGTCAACTATAATAGTTATGAGTTTATGTATATACATAAAACATAAACTATACAAGTTGATAACACACTTGGCAATATTAATAGGTGACACACGGTAATATAACAACGCGAAGAAACATCTCACTCTATGGTTCTTCTGCCTAGGCCTTTGTGTAGAATTTCCAGAGCAATCATAACATATTTGTCTCCATAAAACTGTCCAATGTTTTTAATATGTTTGCTGTGTATATGGGAACCAGTTTCTTATATTTTTATTTATTTATAAATTTTCATTCCATAGTCTCTCAACAATCGTAGGTACGAACTGAAATCAATGGTAATCATTCAATAGTCCAAGTTCAAGAACAGAAACGAAGAAAATAAAAATTTCTCTGTTTGGTCTTTTTAATAGAATTTTATAATATTTATATCTTTTTTATGCTTCTATTTTTCAAGTTCGATTAGTCATTTTCTTTACTTTATGAAAATTACTAGAGAAAACTATAAGTAGATTTGCTTGAATTGTTAAAATACAATATACTTATGAAAGACACAATAATGTTGATTTTCTGCAATAAAACATAATATCACAAAAATAACGAAGAAAAAAAAATTAACAAGAAAACCAACAACCAATTTCAATCACGCCAATCGACTTACGTCAACAGAATAGAATAAGCGCATATTACACAGGGCTCAAATTACACCATAAAAACCTCTTGGTGGAGATTGAAAAACAAAGACTCCAAAAAAAAAAAAACAGAAATAAAACAACAAATTCAAATGAGAAAAACATGAAAAGTGTATGGAACCATTTTGACCAATAGCCATCAAATAATGTAGGAGAGTTTATATTCTCTCATACGGATTCAATTTGACACCTTAGCTGTCCCGTTGAGTATATCGTCTCCACCAGTTTGTCCGTTCATAAAGAATTCATTAACTGACCGCGGCCAAGGTGCCAAATCACCAATAATGATCGTAACATTACTTTTTCTTGTATCTCTTCTCTAGCTCTTTACACACTATAATCATCCACTTGTGCGTATTTAATAACAGTGAACACATGAAGAAAAAAAAGCAATATTACATTACTTTTAGTTTCCTTCAACTTTGTAAAACCGTATGATGTGTTCAAACATAGGTGATTATCATTTCTAGAGACATAAAATTAATAAAAAAAAAAAAACGAATCATATTTGTTGCACTTCTTTTTATGCATTGTAAGAAAATTCACGCTTTAAGAAAACAGTGTCAATTTGCAATCAACTTTTGTTGTTCCTTTTGTTTTATTAATATGAATATGACCGACATCACACACAGGGATACCCATTAAGACCGTCACTTCGGTTATTATAATCTTAACCAATGATCCTTGTCTCTGATTCCCACTATTGAATTACTAAGAATCAACAGCCCATGAAATCGTGTGTGATAACTGACTTAACTCTATTTTAGTTACGATATGAATGATATAGCAATTCTTGTATCTTAGAGTCACATAAATACATTTTTAACTGAATATAATATGAGAAAAAATAAATGGCTTAAGAAATATGAATAAAAGTGATTGGGGGGCACACGTACGCAATAAACTTAGGTAGTCTTTGTCCATTGGATTTTATTTGCATTACGAGAGTGTTAACTGTTATTAAATAATTTTTTTTCTTTCTATTTCTTCTGTTTTTCTTCTCTTTTTAACCGATTGATTCTTTCATTATGTTCTATTTCATGTTGTCGGTTTGTTACTTTTTTTTTTCTGTGTTAAATGCAATCGTTCAATGTTCACAATTGCATCAGTTGAATTACTATTTCAATTTTCCTTATGCTATTTCAACTACTTAGTAATGCAGTACACGTAATATTCAATTTGAAACATTTTCATTTAGTATTCGATACAAAGAGATGGGCGAAATGAAACAATTTTATATAGTTTAGTAACGTATAGTTAATATATTACCAGATTCTTTGTACTTTAATTATAAGCGGCATCTAGTTAAACATCTGAGATTGAAATACGTTCTTCTTTCTTTGTTGCTTCATATAATTGTTGAGCCGTGAATGACCATATAAACTTAAGGGTAATAATACCGTGGTAACCATTTCACTACTAATGGAGTCAATCCAAAGAGGTAACAATTGTAATAATTTCATTTCATTAGCGATAATTATATGTGTCAGTGATGATGGGGTTTCATTCTCAATTAACCCATAATAAACATGTAATTATGGACACTGTGAATACGATGAATATTTAAAAGAAAAAATTGTTTATCTGTAAATATCAATTATTTGGTCCGTTGCTGTTTATTTGATTTACTGTTTGTAGTTTGTCATAAATATGATTAAATCTAGAACACAGTCAGTCACTATGCCAAGGTAATCGATTTAGGTAAATAAATTCATTCTACAATTGGATTGGTCGTTCATATTCCTGTTGATTTATTCACCTTTAAAAACTACCACATTTCATAAAATGTGTCAACATAATCGATTCTCATCGAATGAACTTCTAAGCTCTATAATTAATCCGATCGTCTTACTATATCATACAATTTCGTATTCATATTATAACAGAGAACTTAAGCTGAATTCACTGGAATTAAATTGTTTTAATTAATGGATATTGCGAATAAAACTCACAGATATAATGATTTCTGATTCATCAATTTCCATCTCTATTCACATAGTTTAGCTGAGTTTTGCATACTTAAAAATCTTGAACTCTTTAGACTCTGTTGTTACACAATAACTCATGTATGGAATCAATGCATCACTGAATGTTATAATCAGATGAATATGAATATGAATGTAAATGAGATTATTGTTTAAGCCCAGCTGTACATTGTATGCAATATCACTGTCAGAGTATATCACCCTCTCAATTCAATTCCATTTTATACATAGAATACTTTATCATAAACCAGTAGCTGCCTGACTATGATTCCTAATCTCCCACATATTAATACTTTACAATTCGTTCATTGAATAAAAAACTGTTAAATTAAATCTAATTGATGAGTAAAGGTCAACGGATTTACTCAATGATTCACCATAAATTCACTGATAAACGATGTATTATGACATTCAGTGTTCATTCTTAGTTAAACTGTCCACATACAAGAAAATCCCGATATAATACACGAATAAGTGAAATAATTAATGTGAACCGTATATAGTTGTCATAACATCATAAAAAAAAAGTTCACGGTCATAAAAACACGGCGACCAACATAAAACAATTTGGGGTATATCATCGTCATCGTTTAGATACCCGGTGAAGACGACACAACACTAATGGATTTAATCTCACCTCCAAAATGTCTTTTAAAAAGTGGATTGAGTTTTGTCCACAAACACCGGCTATCAACTGTATGGTTTCCTTTGTGTTATGACATAAATGTAGATTTTTCTCCTAAATACGAGCCATTGTTCGCATAAAATTCATTTATAATCATCTACACACCATAGGTCTCTCTGTCTTGTGGGTTTTCTTTTTTTTTTTCATCATTTAGTGGCCTATAGAAGACCAAATTGTATTGCAAATATACAAGAATTAAAATAATACCAGCCAACGACAAATTCAACCAAACAAACTAACCTGAGAATGAATATAAATTACGGCTATTTAATGGTGTGACGGTTTTCATGATATGGATAATAACTGGAAATGATGATACCTCCCAAAAAGCAGAATTTCAAACCAAAAATAAAAAAGAAAACCATTCAAATATCTAATGGTACTACTCCCCATGTAAATTCTTGTATCGTCATTGTTAATCAACTGTACTGGACATTTCATTTGTCTTTAGGATACGGTTTTATTTGATTTGCTGCGTTACACCTTATCTATTATGCCAGGTAAGGTATTCAAATTAATTTTTAAAATTTTGTTTTTCAGATCTCCCCTTTTGGACTCACCACATTCAATTGAACCGACATGAATCTCCATTGAACCGCATTTATAAATGACCATGTTATATTGTACCATTCTATTCATCACCTCTAATCTAAATTCAAAAGTCGTCTTTTAAATTGGTTTGAACAAACAACAGTCGATTCAATGTTTTCACAACTATTTTAAATTTTACTTAAGTATGTTATTTTTAAATTAACTCGCATGAAGAAAACTGTACCAGTTTAGAACTTTTTAGTTTACATTTTTTTTCATTTTCTTTGTTATTTGTTCGAAATACTTTTACTTCCCATTTCTTTCAATTTTCACGCGCGACATTTCGGAAAAAAAGAACATATGAAGTCCATTTAAGAAGACATCTCATATAAAGAATTAAAAGATACGAAAAAGATAACTGAACTAAACCGAAATAAGAACAAAACGTTGATGTATACAAGAGAAATAAAAAGTAATTTTGAATGGAATTATTTGTCATAAAAGCACGCAAAATATGTGTATTAAAAGATTATGATCATTGTTTACGTTTCTTTTACCTTCTAAAATGTAGGAAGGTATACATAATTTATTGAGCCACACATAAGAGTGATTGTTGTTGTTCAATTTGTATTTTTTTTTCTTCACCATTCCAACGTATTAATTTTACGTGCTTTTATCTCAACGTCCAGTTATGTACATTTGAATATGGTTATGAATAAATCGCGTCAGAATAGCATAATAAAAACCATAAGATTTTGTTTCTTTCTTAGTTCATTTTGTCTCAAAGTCTAAATATAACGAAAAAAAAAGCATCATTGTGAAGCATCGAAAATCTCAAGTAGATGATATTCCAACATACTCATGTTTTTTTTTTCCATTTAGACTTCAAGCTAAATGCTAAGTCAATTTCATGTCATTCAATAAAATATGATTATTATAAATTTATTGAATTAGTGGTAACCACCTTTAAGTACTACCACTCTTTTGTACGGGTTTACATTTTATATGCCTACATCTCTCACATTTTTTTTTATTTTTCTCGTTGCTGGTCTCTTTTCCTCTCTAGTTCTCGTGTCTGGTTAAAGTATCTCATCTCTATTTTCCTTATTTTTTTTTTTATTTTTTGATTCGATTCAAAATAAGACACACCACAGAGACAATATCTTCAGTATAATATTAAAACATAAGTGGATGGTTAATCCATGTTAAAGGAATTAGTCAAAGAAAACGAATAATATAGGCACAGTAGAGACGCGTCTGATTGAAAGATACCAAGCGGTGTATGAACACCAATTTTTATTTCTTGGATCCAAAATCTCTCATTCAACCATTCACTTCATAGTGATTAAGTGAAAAGGGAGTGAAGGCGGCATTCATACTGGCGTCCACCGTATCCAACATCGTATTGTATAATCTAATTTATTTGGACAAGTGATATGTCTACATTAAAAATTATGATTGTTTTTCATGTCTCTTTGTCTTTTACCAATTTCAATTTCCAATGTTCACTACTCTCTTATTCTTACTTTTGCTGTGTTCTGTCTCTCTTTCACAATGCTGTGATAATTTGTAGTTACAATTCCTTTAACGATTAACATTTACCGGCAGCCCATAACATACCATTTATAACATATGTAGAACATTATTCAATCTCACATTATATTGATGTATTACATTACAAAATAACTGTGCGGTTAAAACAAAATAATATAAGAGAAATAAAAACACAATCGTAAGAATAATATTTATATTGAACATACCGCAACCGAGGATTAACTAAAGCCACCTTCTTCATAATTTTATTTTTTTACTTCAGTACAACAATTTAGCTATAATAAACGATTGCTAGGCCAACAGAATATTATTGATTTTTTATTTTGGTTTCATCAATTCGTATAGAATCTCGGTAAGAATGTCGGAAAACTGCGAGATTCAGTAACAATCAGACACCGTATAGACGATGATGAATTTCTATAACAAACCATCATTTTCCATCCATTAGAGACTATAGACGTAATACAAGAAGAATGGACTTACCAGATTCCAACTCGTATTGACATTAAAATAATAACGAGAACATTTAAAACAATATTATTGAATAGATACTTAGTGGTTTCTTAATTGATTGATATAGATTTTCATTTTTTCTTTTTATATTTCGAATGGATATCCAGAAAACCAACAATATTAGTCAAGATGAGAAATTATTAAACGTTTGTACATTTACCAGATAAATGGAATGTAAAACATCATTTATTTAACTTTAACTTGTGATTGTACAACTTGTATTTTAGTTTAGTTAGTGAATTTTATAGTAATTGAATGCTATAAACACAAAAGAAGGCCTTAAACAACATTGTAAGATTATCCATTAAATGCAATTCTTAAATGAATTATAATTTAAAGAAAAAGAAGTGAATTCATACTTTTCATTTGTTAATTACAATAGAATATTTGAAATTGATGGTAAAGAATAAACTCAACTAATTTAAGTAGAAATCAGTCTCAAGAATACATTGTGCTCAGGTATTTCAAATTATTCTAACCAGAGGTATACCAAATAAAAAAATATGACAATACAGTATTATAGGAATCATGTCCGGTAAAATGGAATCAATGGCTTTTGTCTACATTTCATAGAATTGAACTATAACTAGGTATAAAAAGAATATGGAATTACGTAGTACAAAAACGCATTTAAGTTTACACTGAACTACTGCTGGAAAATAAAATGCGAAGGATGCATTCTTATTTACACGAAGCTCTCAATGAGTTTTAAATAAATCTCCTTGTGATTGACTAAACGCATCTCAAGCAAAATGTGCTGTTTATTGATTATTCTCCTACAGACAAGATATTATGCTTATGGTGGGCACAAAATAAAATTTATTTTTCTTATAATTCTACTTACGTGAAGAAATGCTGGACCCAACAGCCGATATGAAACACTTTTACGTATAAATGCACATAAAATCACAACTAAATAATTATTTAATTTCAATTCACCCTAATTATTCGGTTTAATTTTTTTCTGTTGCTTCTTTATTCAAAAAGTAGATTACAAACACTGATATTGGTACACAAATTTGTTACTGACTCCAATATTGTAAAAATTCATTTATAATTTTATAGCAACATATTTCGTTATGATTTGCAGTAAATAAGGATTCAAAATTTATTATTAATCAGCGATAACACAATAAGTATTTCCTTGAGTCACAATTTGATAAAAAAAAGAATCCAGATTTAGTGATGGAATTAATCACTTAACTTCTCTCAATAAAACTCTTTGATATTTTACACAGAAATATTCGCGACTAATTTCGAGCGATACATAAACGACGATTCGTAATTTATTAATTAGAAACGTTTTTCACACAATTTAATTACAATTGGAATGAATGATTTCCAGGTGAAAAAAAAGCGGCAGGTAGAAACACTGATTTCTTGAACGTCGCTCGTGAAGGTGGTAAATAAAACTGTGGTAAATAAAAAAAAAAATAAAGTCGCGTATAATAATCAAAATGTCTAATTGAGTCTTCGAGCACGACTACGTGCTAATTGTCCAAAAATAATATGAAAGAGAATGAATATTCGTATTAAGTCATCCAATTTGAGTACTAACAATACATGTGAATACATTTGGCTGTGTTGTCGAATGATTAATTCACTACCATCATCAAATGCACCATGTTTAAACCGCTGTTTATCATTCGTTTATTCATTGAATCCATGAATTGTTAGGATGTTTCAACTTATGGTAAATTATACACTATAAATCTATCGAATAATTGGATTAAATGATTAATGCAACATAACATCAGTAATTAGTAGTACACGAATGGAAAATTACTTGATGTGTCTCGACTAAGCGACCCAGACCAGCTGATGATAGTACAATTTTCCGGCAAATAAACGAATTAAATATTAAGTATTAAGTATTTACATTTGAGTAAGTATTAAATAGAAATTACATTGAAATTATTCACATTTGATTATATTCGCATTAACAGGTTTCCAAGACTTAATCATCCATCTAATTAATGTCTATTTGAAATCATCTTAATTTAAATCATATGGCCAGGATCTTTGGATTGGTCCTTTCAACAAATATTTAGCGTACTAGATGAGCGACAATTATCGATTTTCCTTTTGACCATTCATCGCAACTGTACAATTTTCTTTTTCCTCTTTGTTGGTTTATTCTTCTTTGTGCAACCTCATAACCATTCGTTTCCTCAATCCGTGTTCATTATACCCAATCACCTGGTACGATACAGTTTCACTCCCCTAATTGAAATTAAATTCCAACTTCAAAATTAATTTTTAATCATTAAAACAGTGAAAATGTCTTATAAATCTAATTAAAATAGATTTTAGTGAATTTTGGTGATTAATTTTCCATTAAATTGTAAGGAAAATTGAACCACAATTTAGTTTCGCCACTACTTGCATATAATTTGATCAGTGCTAGATAGGATATTAGTGGCCGAACCCACAAAAAAATTTTTTTCTGGGTTTAACATTTATCGATTTACCACTTTATAGCGAGTATAGCGGCTGTGAAAAAGTGTCGATACAAGAAGAAAATTTTAGTGTTTCTCAACCCAAATTTACTTAATCTATACATTTGAAGGTAGTTTAGCGAAATATAAAAGAAAAGTTATAAATATAACTACGGTGTAAGGAACAGGAAAAACCCAAAGAAAAGAAAACTTTTTAAAATTCACTTAGACAGTATTGAGAAATTCATTTTGCAGTGGTTTTCTGTAATCGATTACCAAACAGTTTTCTTTCTGTTACTTATATTTTATTTTATTTTAAAATAAATCTTAATTTTGATCCATTAAGTGCGGTGTAATAAAAATCAATCCTTATGATCGGATCATTTTGGAATTTGTGTAGAGCGTGTCCTTCAATGCCTGTAGACAAGGTAAGAATATCATATTAAATAATCGGAACTAAGTGTAGCGTTATGTAAAAATAAAAAATAAACGTATGGAGTATTTGCCTTAAATGTATTGTGGCATTTTATTAGGTGGTTGTAATAGAATTATGATGTGGTTTCATTAAAATTTTACTGCAATACCCCTAAAAATGTACAAAAAAAAATTCCACCCTGTCAAAAGTATCGTGAGTGGCTGTCTCTTGATTCAATTGTTCGGCACTTGGGACTGTACGGTTCCTTAACCCACTAGATGCGCCATATAAAAATAGACATATGATAATGTTTCTTATACTTCCTGATCGGCACATAGTGTATCTATTTCCTTTATTTCGAAATGTTTAAAGGCAGCAATGCGTGCATTCACCTGCACTCTCTCACAGTCGTTTCCCTTTTAGTTTTCATACTTTTTTTTTCGCCTTCCGCATAATAAATATAACTGTACATAAAGCTTGTGTCGGCATTTCGATTATATGCAAAGTGTATTATAAATTAAGCACAAAGACAACATGAGTTTGGATAAGTGCGGCTCCTTTTTTACTGTTTACTCATTTTTTCTAACACCAATTGCTCAGCGTATTGTATAATGAGTAGCTCATTAATGACTTCTTATGAATGCAATTACTTTAGTTTCACTGTGCACAACTTCTTGAAAATTAATCCAAATGATAAGCCACAAAATGGAAATAATTTTTCTTCATTTTAGACATAAATTTCACTTGAAATCCTACCGGTTCTTGGGTGACAGACACCCATTACAGTATTATGTTGCAATGGGGGAAAAATCCCTAAACTTTTTGGTGACTTCTTTATGGTTTCCAGTTTGTGCAGGCATATCAGTGAATCGAAATTAAATGTGTATCATGCAAACACGATTTATGAAGCATACATTGCCAATAAAAGAAAAAAATAAAATTAAATAAAAGGAAAAACTATTTATTTATGGATTTGGAAGTGACCTTTGTTAGACTATTTCAATTCAATATCTAAATATGGTTAACGATTATTTCTCATAAACTTTCAACTTATTTTCTTCGTTCACTTTATTCGTCTTTTCTTAAACAAAATTTGTTTAATATTTTTACCCAAAAATATAGAGAAAAAAGAGAAAAGAAACGTTGAATATTTGATAAAATATGGTAGTCACAGTATGTACGTCGGAACCCTTGGTGCGGGTGGTGTCGCCCATTTTATGCCTAAAAAGAGAGTCATCGTCATAAACATTGGTGTGATGTTGTTGTGCGTTTCAAATGCTACATTCTATGTGTAACGATCAATTCAGAATTTCTAAGAATACCATTGAACCGTTTTAGACACTGAACTGAGTAATGGTTTTGGTATCGTAAAAATCAATATTCCATGATGAAGTAATGAAACTAATGCGGCTTTTTATCTCATAGTTGAATCGTTCCACATGTCTGTAAAATTGGTTTATTATTCGCTATCATTGGAGAATAATTTTGGCATTAAATTTGTTATTATAATAGACTTAATAAAATCTTCAAATCATGGTAATCTTGTCTGACTAATCTATCGGCGTATGTGACTGATTGGTGCCACAATATTATCCCTCAATTTGATTTTAGTTGAGGGTGGCCATCATTCATGTAATCTAGTGAGACTGATGTGCAATTTTAATGGAATAAAAAGGAATTTGATTCACCTACATTTATTAGAATGCCATAGACATTTGAATGTCATATTTCATTGAAAATTTAATTTAAAATCAATACAATCAATCTGTTACAATTATGTATTACTTTATCCTATATAATTCTATTTATTGCAGTTGCATTCAGAGTACCGGAGTACCTATCGTTGGCATGAATACACTGGAGGTCCTCGACAAGAGATCATCCGTAAACCGCCGGTCGCAAATCAGTTTGGTAAGAGCAACCAATTAAAACAACATCATCAGCCATTTCTGTCAAGTACACTCTATCAATAACAGTAAAATCCATAACAGAAAGAGAATAATAAAATGGAAACTGTTTATGTACTTGAATCAAGTAATAATTTCAATGGTGGACTATAACATTTTTTATTTATTGGAAATTCGTTCGCGACTATTTTTGGCAAAAACAAACTCTCTTTCTCTGGTTCTACTTGTACCAATTAAACCATTGGTAATTCAAAGTGGAAAAATATACCAAAATCGATTTAAAATTCTTCCGCATTACGAGAGCACTAAGCCTGTATCAGAATGTTAATAAATTTAATGATGTTGATTACATCATTTTCTATATGTTTAGTAATCATCTGATATAGAAAATGATATAATAATCTGGATAAAATGTTGTAGTTTCCAATTATAGTTGATAACTGATGAAAAATATAAAATTTTTATAAAATGCATATGATAAATTTTCACCAACATATTAAAACATATAACGATAATGTTAAAACAGAAACAATTTATCAATCTCTGTGTATCTTGTAATATGTAGCCAGCTCATCGGAACACTTTTTCTCGAAGTCAACTGAGGAAGAGAGACATGTTGAAGGTGTGATAAAAAAAAAATCATTACAAATTCCAGACTCGTTATGACTTTAGATAGTTGTTAAATGCTTCATTGCATCATAACTATTTTCATTTATAGTCATCATATGATAGATTAAAAATTCATCAATCCCATAATTGTGCATTACATTGATGTTGCCAAACCTAATTTGTCTGTATTTTCGATGTAACGGAAATTTATATTGATTGAATGTATCTCGTTCGTATCCGCTATCGTTGAACGTGAAAATTAATAAAAATGTTGAATGGTCTTCTTGTTAATTTTATTCGAATTCATAATTTCGGTGTCACAAAACACTCAATGAGCGTCATACAATGTACAATGTAATGCATAATTTAGAATATAATTTTTCTTTGAATTATTTACAGTCTAATTTGAACTAGAACAATATATTGATATGATTTTCGTTTAATTTATGTAACTAAAATTTGTATGATTAAAATTGTTCAATATAAAGTTTATATTAAATAATTTAATTATGTGCCTTCATAAATTGTTTAACTAATAAATTTGTTTATGAACTCTTTCAGCAAATGAACCGGCAATGCCAAGGCGTAAAAAATGCCCAGAATTGGCATATAAAACCCATGAATTTATTGGGGGTGGTGATGAACAACCCACCGTTAAATTTAGAAATGACACTAGTTTTGATCGTGCCCGGGTAAGTTTTTTATGCCTTCGTACATATTACTATACCATATCAAGACACTTTAAGTAAGAGAATAATATCACATTTCGCAATTTTGTTATAGTAAAAATATAGTTCTTAGATGTTAGTGGAATCATGTAAATACATTAATGTAATTGTGTTATTTATTAGTTTAATATACGTATATACGATAATAATATACGCTCGTGAACGCTTTAAGAAAATTTTTAGGATTGCTTTAGTTCATAAGGAATCAAAGCACAGCTGTGTTGTATAGACGACTGTATTAACCATTTGGTATGCTCACCGCTTAGAAAGAACAGATGGAATTAACTAAAGAGCTTTACTAAATTGCTTTTGTTATAAACTACTTATTATGCATTCATGTTTTGATTATAACTAGTATGAAACGCCTTAAGTGATGGGCCTGAATAGGACTCATTGCATTTCAGAATGAAACATTTTTGTCCCTGGATTACCCAGAAGTGATAATTGGAATGTAACATAATTTGATGCCAACAAATTAAAGAAACAAGAAATTGTAATAATCGATATTTTACTATATCCGGAGTAACATATTTTTGACCAGTTTATATCACACACGTAATCGAATTTATTATTGCGTGTCTGATGTACATACAAAAATCTAAATAAAATATCTATTGCTTCTATACATTAGTCAATTATTATTATTATTATCAGATATTGAAATTAAAATGAATAGACATTTTGCATGTGCCAATCATTTTTCTTTTTTTTTTTTTTGTAAATTAAGCACTCTAACTATATTTTAAACTTATAAATTGGTCAAAAGCTGTTTAATTATCTACAATCATATTACATATGTAAACGTATGATACACACATCATCATCATCATCATCATCATCATCATCATCTCACTATGCATTCATTCAACAATTAAGCTATTATCTATTTTATATCTTGAATCACTGATTCATTCAAAGACTTTTGTAGTAATGCAACTGTTTATGAATCTATCTGTTCTGATTCTATAACAAACTAGAATGTCAGAATCGGTCTAGAGAACAAAATAAATCGGATATTAATATCCAGTTAATTTATACAGTCCATTTACTACATAAGTATCAACCTAATCAATGTTTCTCATTTCAAATATTTAACCAAAGCATGAGAATTAATTAAAAATATCAAACAGTTTTAATGTAGCAGCAGTGCTTTTAAAAATGTTTAAATAACAATAACAATGTACTGTAACATTCAATGAATATTCATTTTCATACTTAAAAAAAGAAAAATCATGACACTATATATCATTCACTCTATTGGTTTTCCTAAAAACAACAAGAAAACTAAATTTTTTTAAACTGAAACATAGAAAAGAAAATTCCATTCAGTTGACCGTATCGTGCATGTGTATTCATTTTAATTTCAGTCTGGTGAACGTGGAACACCATCGCGCCGGAGTAAATCAGCTGGTCCACCGGGAAAACCGATATCCAATGGTATTATAAATCATTTGGAGGGAACATTAAATGGCCAGGCTGAACATACGGACAGTCACAGTGGTACTAATACTAACGGACAGGTACTAGTTGTGACCGTAATTGTCGATTAAAACAAAATCAATATAATAACTCTTATTCGTTCTTTACAAATAAATAAATTCCAAATGGCAAAATTACTTGACACATTTAATCGAATTCAATTTGATTGTTTTGAGTTCTAATTTATTTTCTATTTTTTTTTTTGTTGGATCAAAATTAATTAGTTCTAGCGATTGATAATGAAAATCTATTGATTCCATAGAAATTATTAGACCACAAGCTTTATCATTATAAGAATCACAAACGATAAATTTTTTTTTCTTTATTTGTAAGGAACCGTATAATTGCTATCAATTGCGAATTATTGATAATAACAAAATTGCTTTTTGTAACAACAAAATCAAAAAGAATAAATGAGAGATAAACTAACTAATTAATATTTTCTCTATCGTACGGTATCTAATTTCAATTTTTTTTATTTCGTTTCAGGCGGGTGAGTCTAGTGGGCTTTTCAGAAAGACAATATCAAAATTGAGCACAGAATATCGACGACAATTTATCTGGCCGAACATACGTAGAACAATTCATGGGGATGTGACAGACACAGTGGATCCCCCTAGAAAATCTTTTTCAATGGGTGCATTAAAAAAAGTATCACATGCAAATGAAATACCATCAGTTCATAAAAAACGTACAACAATAGTGAATGAAGGTGCGACTTGACTTCATTACAAAAATTCAATTGATTAAAACTATTTCTAATTGAAACTATTTCTTTGATTGAATAATTACAAAAACCAAAAAAAAAAAACAAATGAACAATTTATTAATTGATGATAATTTCAATGAACCAAATTTCATATGATTCATTCGAATGAATTCAAAACAGTGAATGAAAGGATTTTTTTTAAAACAAGAGAGTCGCTTTAATTGTTTGTGTTAAATTCAATATATTTTCTCAAAGACCAATTTCTGTCTGTAATCATATTCTTTTTTATTTTCCTTTGAATAAATGGAATAGTCAATGTTTACCTGTACAATTCAGGCTATTTACGTAGATACATAATCCTTATTACATCAATAATAGTTTTATTTTTCTTTCACGTATATGATATCAAAACGGTCGTCTATTCAAATCAGAACTGTGTATTCATTCATCAAATACACTCTATCGCTTACATTAGTTTTGCCATTAAACAAAGTTAAACATTTCATACATTTAACTAACTGAATCAATTGAACAATGATTAGTTTCAAAATAATTAATGATTTTGTTCGTGCAATTGTCCATAGTTGACATTCACAAAGTAAAAAAAAAAAGAAAAAAAAAACATTTTAAAATCCATAGTTGAACAGAAAATTATCATTGAAGGTTTTATTTATTTACCACCCATTTTCCATGTGAAACCGTGCCACATATTATGTAGCTATCATGCATATGTAAACATGCAATAATTTGTAATCAATTTTCATATATGCAAACGGTAGTCCTTCGTACTATTCTTTTGTGTTTCCACATTGTGTACAATTACGATTTTTATAGATTTATTTAATTCATAATAGAATCATTTGTGTGAAAATTCATAGATGAAAAATCAATTTAAATGAAAGAAAAGATACAATAGAAGAATGAATATAATAATGTAACATACTGATAGAAAACATACTGTTACCATAACTAATTTTCATAAAATGGAATCCGTAGGTCCGGCCAAATCATAATCAAAAAGAACATTTAAATTTTAATTGCACTTAGCATTTTATGTGCATTTGGATATTAAATTAACATTGTCGCTAATCTGTGATTTAATAACATTTTCGTTATTATTTATTATTATGAATAATTTGCACTTTATTATAACTTAGTGTTACAACAAATAGTACATATTGATTAGTTATAATATGAATTCAGCAACGAATTATTTATGTTGCATTATAAGTTTTTATTTATATTTTCGTTATCTCTTTTAAATTGCATAATATTCTAGATATGTCAATGATTTTAAAGCAATCTATTGTCACATATTTATGTTATCTTATGGGTTTTAAATTACACGTTTAATTCGCGTACTATTCTAGATATGTCAATGATTTTATTATCACGAATTATGTATAACTAATTAACAACTATTAGTCACACTTGCTTGTATGCAAATATAGAAGGTAACCAATACCGTTGATGGAGAACTTTTGTAAAACGCAAAGTGTTTTTTTTTTCTTTCTTTTTAGCAAATGTTCATGAATTAGAGCCGCTGGTTAATAATACCAATGAAGTGGCTCCGGCCGTTAGGTGAGAGTATTTAGCTAATAAATTGATTTTTTATATTCTGATCTTGTAATTTACATAAATTAAAATCCATAGACGTACGGGTAATATTAGTAAAGAACGTAATCGGGTGAATGAGTATCGTATTCAACAAATTTCAAGTGATAAGCAAAGATATGGATTCGCTGAGAATGGAGCGGTTGACGGTAAAACAAATAAACCATTGACGAATGGCTGTGGACCAAGAGGTGATGCTTGGCTTAAAGAAGTAGTTGAATTACGGAAAAAAGCCGATGAATACAAGGTGAGTTATCTTTAATTAATCAATTGTATCTTTAGTGACATGCAATACTACAAATTTCTATAATTTTATGGAACAAATTTGATGAATATTTAATTAAATCTGTTGACCTTTCAGTCACGCGGATGGGGAAAAGAAATCGATCCAGATTTATATCGGAAACAACAAGAACTTTGGGAACAAGTATCGCGCCGCAATTCATTGGATGCGTTATCGTTGGCCTCATCAGTTCAAAATAGGCCTATTACAAAAGAGGAGAAAGATAAAGAGAATAATAGAAAAACATCACCGACTAAAGCACACGGACGTTTTCCAGGTCAAGCTCATCCGGTTGACAATAAAACGGTCATTGATGGTTTCACACTGCCAAATAGATCAGTTAGACATCATTTGGAACGTACCACCGGTCCAGGTATATTTTTAAATCTAAACACCATTGAATTTGATGTGAAATCAATAATTTACATTGCAGATGTGGAAGAAGGTGCATTGCTTCCCTCTCCAACGAGAGAAAAGTTAATGCCAACGATTCCAAGGTCGAAGGAAGAAGAATTGTATGGATACAGTTCACAGCGTGGTAGCCCAAAGAAATCAAGACATGGCAGTCCTCAAAAAGGTAGTCCACAGAAAGGTAGTCCTAAGAAGATTATTAAACAACCTAAAGGTATTGTGCCAATTAATCAATTAAACAGTCAATCATTTAAAAATTAATCAAATTTAAATTGGATTGTCTTTAGGTCGTAGTCAATCGGTTGGACCGACAGTAACTGAAAGCGGTAGTTCTCCAAAGCGTCAGGTACGCTCTGGAAGTACGGTACCGTCAGGTGGTGTTTCGGCACCAACATCAGCAGTAAGCAAAAATCAAAAGAAATCACAGCCAATACCAACACCAATGACAAATGGAGAACGACGACCACGGCCGAGTAAGTAAATTCATAAATTATTCATTAATAATATAACAGTTTTACTTCAAACAATTTTTAAATTTGCTAATTTATTTATTATTACTTTAATGCTCTGTATTTGACACTTGATCCTTCAATATTAATTATTTCTTTTACGTTATCGATATGTTAAAAAAAAAAAATCTGGAAAATCGATTTTTTTTTTGTTTTTGTTTGAATAACAAAACTATTATTAATAAGAAAATTGTATAATAAAATATCTAAAAGCACACAAACTGATATTAAAAATGTTTGTTGGCTCCTAAAAAGTGTTGATGAATGTATAATTGAAGAACGAAACTAAACGGGTAATGTCGGCTATTTTAAATTGGAAATGATACATTCAATTATTGAATAAAATAATTGCTCAGTTCATGATCACTCATTGCATTTTAAATGTTTTATATTTAGTAAACTGTAGATGAATTATTAATCTCTGTTTCTTGGATTTAGTGAATCATTGATCATGATTCGGTGCAAATTAAAACTAAATATTATAAGGACATTAATATTAAAATGTTAAGCTCAATATCAATCAAATCCACATGCAATTTTTAAACAGACATAAATGTTTCATTACGTTTTCTGTAACTAACGTTTTATATATACCATCCATTTAATCCACATTTAATACTATTCAACATCTTAATAGATCCGAATATTTTTCAATTGAATTTGTTAACATTTATTTTATAGCTAATATTCCTTAAGTAATTTCCTAATTATAATATTTATTTATTATATAATAATTGGCCAATATTATCTCTTTGTCATTTAGAGTAATTTAATTTAACATTAACCTCTTAACGTTTTTTCTCTATCTCTACCTCTATCTCTACCTTTAAAAAGATACGAATATTTTCTCTCAATTTTCTATTTGTTAGTTTGTTAATATTAATCTAAAGTTCATTAATAGTGTTGTATTATTTAAAAAGAAAAGAAATGATAATACTAATAGTTAATTAATTGTGTTTTATACTGTAATTTGTTTCATTATAAATTATTACATATGTGCTGCTATTTTTCTAGCTACCTTATCCACTACAAATCATAACCGTTCTAAAAGTAGTTCATTACCACCAACAAATGGTCGTTTCCATTCAGCTCCTTCTGGTCATAATAATCAATTACATGATCAAATACATGAAAAACCATCACCATCCCCATTACAACAGCAAGTCCCAAATTTACGTAAAACAAATAAATCGGTAATAAAGCAACGTCCTAAATCGACAATTGATCCAATGCAACAGTCTATGATAAGGTTTGAAGATATTCATCCACATCTAACGAAAGAGCCAGATAATAAGACAACGAATAAATGTAAGTAGAATCATCATCCACCAAATTTCGGTTTTCTTTTTATTTCATCATTAGTTATTTTTCCTTTTTAATTTCTATTCAATTTAATTGCGAACTCTATTGTTTTCCATCTATCTCTGTTGTTAATTCTCTAGAAATTCTGTCGCTCTATGTAAATACTAACTTACTAACTGTACTGTCAACTTAGTTACATTTTTATCCTAATTAATTTTCCATTAAGAATTTTATTGTATTATTTGACTTTAATTACTCCTCGTTTATGTGTGCAATACTCTAACACTGAATATTATCACTGTGAACATTCATGTTTGTATTTTTCATTTTAATTTGACTATTCATTTCCCCACTTACCTGTACCAATGGATTATCTTTTGTTTTCACTGTCTCTCTAACTCTCTATAGCTGTGTCTTTGTATAATTATTTACACTGTTTGACTATATGAGAACACAATTGTTATCACATAAATAGATAGGCGGACAATTTTCATGTGTGGATTATTTATAAATCATGTAATATAAAAATTGTATGTAAATCTGTGTTGTAATGCTCATGCATAGCAATGAAACAAAACTAGGATTCTCATCAATTTGAAAATCACATTTCTAAGGTTATTTTAGGATTATAAATATGATTCCTATCATCAATGTAATTGCCTAACCAATCAATAATTTTTGGTGTAAATTTACCCATCCCAATTACAACAACCACTGAATTTTCCTATGATATATCATTTAGTTTTATGTAGTTCTGCACATTCCATTAACATTAAATTACAGTGTGTTCAATACTTTTAATTTTTAGTATTGCTTTTATGTAATATCCTGTAAATTTAAAGTAACAACTAATAAAATAATTAATAATTATGAATTAAATTCAATAAATGATAGAACAAATTACCGTATATTGAGATCGTTAATAAAACGTAAACGTTATTGTACAATTATAATAAAATAAATTTTATGAAGAAAGGTAATAACCGATTGCTCTGTGTAAACAAACATTTTTATATTAAAAACAATTGGAAATTCAATGAAAAATAGAAATTACATTGGAAATATTTGTCAGATCTCTGCACTTTGTAATTGCAGATTTATGATGAATTCCCATGGAATTATATTTTTATTTTGAGTTCAATGCATCTGACTGATAACAAATTGCCACTAAATTCACATTACATAAATATGAATGAAACACAAATCACAATATTTTATTCTTTTTAGTTCTTTTTGGTAAAATAACAAAAATGAAAAATTATGACAAAAAAGAAATTGAAATTTGTTGTTTTTCTTTTTCTAACCCAACTGACTTGTATCTTTTGTTAAGTTTTATTTTATCAATGCCTCTCTCCTTCTGAATAAATATGATATAATGATACAAAAGAAAATTTTTGACAATAACAATTTCCTATTTTAAATAGAGCATTTTATTTCCCAACTAAAATTTCTTTTGCATTTTACAATTGCAGCAACAGCAAGCTATATAATACAATGATGAAAAACTAAAATAATTTTTATTCTGCCTTATAACCGTATAAAGCTTATGCCTTTTATTCTATAGCCACTATAAAACGATCATAAAATTACCATTGAAAGTACCAAATACATAACGAAAAATTGTTTATTCTACTCCTTTCATCCGTTTTTCTTTTTTTGTCGCTGTGTGATTATTTGAATTGCACCACTTCAACTAGTGGATGATGATGGTAATGCACAATTAGGTGCAAGCCCAATGCCAACGGAATATATAATAAAGTCACCACCAGAACCAACGAGGGTAAAATCACCTGAACAAATTCTTATGCGATCACCAGATCCAGTTAATTGGACAGTGCCTCTTGATACGGGAAAAACTTTTACAGTTACCCAAAATGTGCGAAACGGTAAGCAATTTATCACAATTAGTTGCTGCAATTATATATCTTTTTCATTTATTTCGTTAATTTTTATAATGAATAATACAACAATCAGGCGATTCAATGATAAGACCATATAGTGAGTTAAAAGCATCAACACCTGTTGATAAACCGCCACTACCATCACAGTCAGCACCTCCACAATTGGCTGAACAGGCAAAAATTGATGGTAAATTTAAAACATTGCGAATCACTATTGTTAATTAATAAACATTCTATTTGATTCAATTTCAGCCATAGATACATCTAAAGTGGATAAATTATTTACTAATATACCAGAGGTACGTTATGATAAACCAGTTCCAGGTTCTACATTACGTTGTCTTGATGATCCAATATTTGATCCATCACCAGTTGCTGGCAAATGAACGAGACACAATTAAATTCGTATACCAATTGAAAACGATTTACAGTAAAACCAATTTTTAAATGCCTAAGCCGATACTAAATTATCAGAATGATAGGAAAAAAAACATTAAATCGAATCTAATCACTAACTTTTGTTCTCTTCTTTGATTTGCATAGGATCATAAGTTCCGTCACGAAATAGTTCTCATGTTCGTTTTATATAATAAACAGGGTAGTTAGGAAATCAGTTGGAATGTAATTAGAAAATCGATCAAAAAAAGAAACGAAATAGTTACAGATTTCATATCCAATTGAGATAACTCAATTAATAATCAATTTTGAATCATGGAAATATGTAGCAGTGCAAGGAATTTTAGAACGTAATGTAAACCCTTCAATTGCCTTACACAAAAAAAATACTTCAATTGCGAATTTGTGAATTGTTTAGTAGCGGAAAAACTTTCACAATATCACAGACAGTACTAATTATGTATGGATTACCATACCATCAAATTTAAACTGTAACCGATTCAAATTAGTTTTGCTAAACGAATAACACCCACACTCCAACACCCATTAATTCATAGATGAAACTGATTTATTTTGATTTAAAAGAATCAAAACTAGTACGAACATTGATATACTATTGAGTAGTGGTTCAGTTATTGAACATACATTTTATTAATTGATGCTGTCTGATAGAAAAGAGAAAGAGAGAGAGAGGAATCAATGGGCAAAAGAAAATAAAAAGAATTACTCATCCGTCTCAATCAAATAGCCATTTTATGAAAATGCATAATTGAATTAATTTAAAAATTCAACATTAATTGATGGATTGCCGTTATATACCATGATAACGATTACACGTCCATAACGAATTATAATTCAATATATAACTGACCATAAATAAATGAGTGGCACAATTCATTCCAGCTGTTTTATATTAAACTAAAATTATGTTAAACACAAATTAAATAGAAATGGAATTTAATTGGAATCCGCATTATAATATTGTCGGTATTCCTGAAATAGTAACACAGTTGAATCAATATAACAAACAGTCCAAATTATTTGGTTCCATTTCAAATTTGCAATACGCATAAATGCTGTCCAATTTTGGCCGTACCATTTTTTCAGAATGCATAATCTTCCAGGTGAATTATCTATATGAACACAAATTGCATATATTGGCACATGTCCAAGTAAATAATAATGCTATTTTTGGTACAATTAAATAAAAATCTATTTGATGACCGACAACAATTATTCATGTAATATCAGTTGTTAATTGCAGCTGCAATACATTGATGATTGACTGAACCAGTTGGCTAACCAGCAAATGGTTAGTGTGAAGAAATTTAATTTTAAAATTCAACAATTACTAACATTGACACGTTCCACTGTAACGATATGTAATCCTAGTCGAATTTTCAATTCAAATTGTGTATGAGCTTCGTATAGCCATTATTTCCATAATAAAAAGGCTGAGGATACTTTCATGTTTCTGTAGCCCACAGATATAAACATAGTTACATATAAATACTTAGATCAAACGAATTGGGTGTAATAATTCGTACATGTTCAACATGACTATAAACACTTAGAACATTCACATATTTTTCAAATACTCTCTATCCTCTCTAGTTAGTTATGATAATTTCACTATGAATTGATAATAAATAAATATGAGAAACTACGTTAAATTAAATATGATTAAATCTGGACATTTAAAATAAAGAAAATGAAAAGAACTTAAAAAAAATAAAAATCATTTTTGCAATAAACTAAACTTTATAATAATTACATACATAATTATGAACTTAGTAGATATACTATCTAGCTAATCAATTAAGGTAATGTTCAGTGAAACAATTAAAATATAAGTGACGATGAAATTAATAAAAACTCTTACTAAAGAGTCACTATTTGCAAACGAAGAATTGCCATTACATTACATTAATCAGCTAATGAGATATGAAAAGTTAATTTCGATTCAACTCATCAAAATTTTATCTTCAATATCCTATGGCTGGAATACAGGAATCGAATAACATTATGAAAAGAATCAGATTTATTAATGTACCTTAATTATTACGTATTATAAACTGTTTTCTTTAATTTTAATAATTGGAAGTTATTTTACAAAAAAAAAAATATTTTTTTTTAAACAAAGAAAAAGAAATTTAATCGATTGATGTTGTATTAAGTTTATGTGATGATCACAGCTAGTTATTCAGTACATAGAATGATGTTTGATAACAAAAAAAAAAGAAATAAGAAGAAAGAAAATTAAAAAATTGATAAGTGAATTTATTTTTCATATTTTATACTAGAAATAATAATAACATTTGTTGCTTTTTATATTGAAACAATTTTATTATTAACGATTATAGAAAGATGGAAGTGAATAACAATATTAATTAAAAGAGAATATGTAATAATTAAATTTATATAAATGACTAAGCTGAATACCTTAAATGTAGCTATAATTGTTCTAATGTTGATAATTAGCACTGAATTTAAAATAAATGAAATCAGTATGCATTTTTGTAGCTAAAATTAGACTATAAGCTTGAACAAAAATATTCTGAATTTTGTTATTGATTAGGATATTAGCATATCTTTTATTTTTAATTCAAAATTACATTTAATTAATAGTCGCTTTTACTGGCTGTTATTCTTTTAAATGATGTTAGGTGCATTTCATTCTTCTGATTAATACAATTGATTAGGACGAGCTGCATACATATATATGTATATGGTATGCTGTTACTACAAGTTATGCGTTTTTATGAATATTTATATATGGATTATTAAATTGCTAAAACTATATAATCACTTGCATTTGATCTCATGATCGTTAATATAGAATATTTTTCCATTCATATTTTTGGTAGCAACATTTTGTGAGAGAAAATGATGATATTGACATGTTAGTAATAACGCTATGTATGAGTACGATAATTAAAATAAAATTATTAATCCAAATTATTTGTTTTATTTTATTAACCGATTCCATGTATATATTTTCTATTATTTAAAAATTATTAAATTTACTGTACTGTGGTGAAAATCGTTTTCCAATCCGATGAATTTGAATTTTCCACCTAGTTTTCACCACTTCTCTGTAAATGTTGCATGAACAGATTGCGCCACTGTGGTCGTCAAAATAAAGAAACAAGTGAGGTTATGTAAATCAAAACAGAAACTGATAATTTCCTGAAGATATAAAAATTAAGTAAATCAATATTAAGTATTAGTAAGTAATACTTTAAGTGTATTAGAGATCCTGGATCTACACAAGAAAGAATGTCCAGTTTACTGTCGTTAAACAGATCTAGTTGTTGTATTCAGGTGTTGCAAAATACACTTGCTAATTTGAGGTAAAAATTTATTCATATTTTCTTTGCGGTCTTGCGATTAAATCATGTGTTTGAATAGAATTGCCGGTCCAACATTTCAAATACGAGGAAAGAATCACTTAAATCGACAACACCCAAGGAATCCAATATGGTTTGTGAGGAAGGAACGAAAGGTGATTCGAAATCATAAAATATTAACTTCTAATAGGTTGTAATAGTATAGTATCTTTACAGCTGCATGAGGATTATATTGTTCCGGAGAATAAAAATTTTATTAAAGAAGTAATTCACGACAAGTTTGGACCACCGGCATTTATTAAGGGTGTACAAACGTATAACACACCAAATGATAGTATATTAAAATTGGAGGAATTAAAATCCAAGCAAGACGAATGGAAACCAAGTGTAAGACGATGCGGTGTGATAGCTCGAAAAATAGGCCAATATCCATTATGGACAAAGAATGGTACTAAAATTAGAACAACTTTGCTTCAGGTATTGACTGTAACTATGGTTTTAAATGTTCATGTAAATTATGTTTTTTCGCAAATAGATTGTAGATAATCAAGTGGTGAAGTATATTCCGCCAGAGGAATATGATCCTGCTCAAAAGCGTAGAATTCAACCAATACAAAAATGGGGTTGTTTATTAGTCGGTGCCGAGAGTACGGATCCATCTCTTTTAACTAAAGAGTATTATGGGCTTTTTAAAGATTCAGGGGTAATGCCGAAAAAGAAAATTGGTAGATTTATCGTTTCACCATCAGCTGCTCTGCCACCAGGCACACCATTAGATGTAACTCACTTTCGTGTTGGTGAATTTGTCGATGTCCGAGGCAAAACGTAAAAGATTTTAATAGTTTTATATTATCTATATTGCTACAATGATAAAATCCTGTTTTTGTAGTGTTGATCATGGATTTCAAGGAGTAATTAAACGTCATGGTTTTAAAGGTATGCCTGCTTCTCATGGTGTTACGAAAACTCACAGACGTGGTGGTAATATCGGTGGTGGTGGCGAAAAAGGACGAGTTTGGCCTGGAACTAAAATGCCTGGTCATATGGGAAATCGTTATCGTATTGCTAAAGGTTTACGAATTTGGAGAATAAACACAAAATACAATGTCATGTGGGTGCAGGGTTCAGCAATACCAGGAGAAACACACGGTTATGTTTACATCTATGATACAATTTTACCATTGCGAAAACCTAAAACTCCGTTACCATTTCCAACATATATTTCCGAAGAAAAAGAGTTGCCTGCCGATATTTGGTGCGAAGATATTCACGATTTCTCAGAACCCACAATTTATTTTAAGCCAGAGTAACAGTTCTTCTAGTATAAACTCTAATTACTTGTATAAAATAATAACGATCAATTGAAATCCTAGTTTTCGTTATAATTTAGGTTTTGATGGTGGTTCACCTAAATACTTCCAGCAAGCTTCATCGTGTTTTATTACTTCAGTAAGAAATCCTTCTTTGGTTAACTTTTTTAGATGATGGCTTACATTGAATGCAGCTGCCGGCCACACATTTTCGGGATAATCTTTATAAATCACTTTGACAATGTCCAACGGAGTAAATGTTTCTTCTGGCTTTGACTTTAACAAATTCAATATTTCATTTTCCCGTTGATTTCTATGATCTATATAATATTGAATTTTTGGTAGCGGATCGTTTATAATATTCCCATGAGCTGGATATATAACAGACGGTTTGCTTTGTAATATCATATGCAGACTATTCATATAATCGTATAAATCCTCAAATACAGCAGTTCCTTCACCTATAATAAATCAGTTATGGAGAGTACACAAACTATGAAGAATAATAATTTACCTAAAATACAATCGCCACTAAATAATGCGTTCTCCTCTTTCAACGTAATAACAACATGATCAGTTGAATGACCTGGAGTATACAACACATTCAGTGTTGCTCCTTCTACTTTAAATTCTTGGCCATCATACAGTTTATTTATTTGAATAGTTGATGGTATTTCATTATATTCATCAGGAGCATCAGTACGTGGAAACTTCCATACCTTACAACCTGTGATGAGAATGTCATAATCTAATGTATGAAATAAGTGGATAAAATAATAAGAGATCACCTTTTGTTGAAGCTAATTTTAAGACATCAGGAACACTTCCAATGTGATCGTGATGCCAATGAGTTAAAAGAATCGTTTCAATACTAGCACTTTCATTTGATAATACTGTGTTCAACTGTTCAACATACTCAGGTTTGTCCGGATCCGAAGTATCTAATAGTATTCTCCTACAATTCAAATTAATAAAAAATCAAGTTAAGTGGATTCAATAGAAAACATTAAGTATCGCACTTTGAACCACTGCCTAGCAGATAAGAGTTTGTACCCTGCAAGGTCATTGGACCTGGATTACATCCTAGTATCCGGATAATCTGTGATGATATTTTGGTAACCAATGGTATTACAGGTGCCCCAGACATTTTACCTATTATTATGTAGTTTCACTGTATATATATGACTGTATTCTTAAACACCGAAATAAAAGGCACTGGATCAGATCAGACAATTATTATCAATTTGTTTATTCAAAATAAAAAACAGCTCGATGGATTTGACAGATTGTCATTTTTAAAAGTTAAACTTGATACCGGTTCTTTGTTTCTGTTCAACCAAATTGAAACGAACTTTGGATTTATTGGACTTGATAAGTGGTGTGTCAAGTTGTAGGCCCAATGATGGATCTCGAGCTATGTACAGTGTATCCTCGTCTGAATTGTAACAGTCATTTTCTTTTGAGTTGTCGTCACTTTCAATCGCATTTGTAGAATCATTGCACAAGCTGTTTTCCAGCAATTGAGACGTGACTTCGAGTGGAGAAGTCTCAGGCATTTTATCGACATCCTCTACTTCGGTTGTACCAATTGCAGGAATTTTTATTATTACTGGTTCGAAAGCAGAACTATCGACACTGTATTTTATGGCTAAATTGTCCAGTTTGGCTTCTAAAATTGCTGAATATTCTTCCGATTCTGCAATCATTTTATCCACAATCCCGTTCTTCTCTAAAATTAGTTCCAATTTCTTGTGGTAAGTGGCTAGTTCGGATCGATATTGTTCCAAAATGTCCTCCAGTTCCGATTCCTTGTGTCTGCAATGATCATGTAGCAAATAGAACACTTCCTTTTTGAAATTCTTAATTAGACTATTCATTTCCTTAATTTTGAGCTGATAATCCTCCATGGTAATAATTGATTTAAGGACTCCTTATTCCTTATCCGGTATTAATTTCACTTATTGTTTGTTTATCTTCTGTTTGTTTTTCAGTTTATTTTTAAAAACAGAATTGTGGCAACCGAACTGCTGCTGTGCAACGAAACAATGGTATAAGTGACACGGCTTTCGTAACGAGGTAATCAAATTTTTATTGTATATTTTTGTTTTTGTGTGCAATTGTACCATTCTTTAAAATTTATATTCATAATTTTTACTAATTGAAATAAATCGCATCGATTTAATACTAGATCATATAGTTAGAATAGTAAATTAGTTATTTTATTATAATATTAACTCAAATAGTTGTAAATGTCCACTTATACCATTCTTTCGTTGTACGGCAGACTGATACGAAAGAGTATGTTATGAATGTATTTCAATTACCACTTACGAGGTATCAGTAGTAAGACGACATGTAGAGCAAATCACTAATATGCTAGTATGATGAGACTCTGTGTTGTAAGACGTTTCTCTAATATTGAAAGATTCATTGAAGCGTCGATTCTGTGGCAAGTGCCTGGCACTCAATGGATAATCCATTTCAAGTCTCCTGTTACATGGATATTATATTCAACCTATGATATCGGTGCGAACCAGTAGTTCGTCGAAATTGTCAACACGTCAATATATTGTCGCCCCAATGACATAAGGTCTTAAGTGAACATGCGACTGTCAGCTGTCAGCTGTTCTAGATTTGAACCTTTTAGATATTGAGCGACTGGTGGTGACAGGCTGAAATATAGTTTTTGATATTTCCTACTAGTTTAAGTTATCCAACACTTGATGTCGAGATTAATTCATGATGTTGAAACTAAATTTAATAATCAGAAATCAAAATACCAACACAGAAAAGGAACATCAACTTCCTTCTAGAAAGTTGTCATTATTAATCTATTGTTTAATAGATTGTTATCTTTAAACATACATCACAATTATGTCAAGTAAAATATTTGCATAGATGTAACGATGTGATAAATTTATTTATAATGTAAAAGAATCTTAATTAAATAACAATGAATTCTATCTTATACTATAGCTACGTTTAATAAACGGAGGTTCTAATGGAACTTTTCGTTTCAGATGTAATTGTTCCTCAATTTTGTTCCTCTTATATCGTCCATAGTTTCCCAATGGCATAATTCCGGTCACATTACAATCAGTCGGTGGTTCAATTTGAATTCTTGTGTCCGATGTCCGTGTCCGGGCAACACGAGATTCGGGTCTTTCACTATCACCATCTGCAAGTTTATTAATTACTTTTAACGTATTCTTTGGTAACACACCCATTGCACTATAGACACCGACTGTATTTAAGTATTGAGATCGATCGGGTTCACCAATTAGATTTAGTTGATTATGACTAGAAAGTTCAATTGCTCTCTCCATGATCGCATCCTACGGCAACAAGAATAAATTATGTAAATTAAGTATAAATATGAATTTAAATAATAAATAACAAGTACAGCGAGTGTAGAATTAAGATGAAATTGCATCAGCCCCAATATAGCACAATAAATTTTATAAATTATATTTTTCTATCTTTACAATTGACCGAGACCTAGATCCCAGTAAGATCGATATATACTTATGCATATGAGAAATTTGAATCAAAATGGATTAAATGATTCAGACCATTTCAATATGACGTTAAAATGATAAAAATAATCCATTTAAGTATAAAGAGAGCACAATAAAAACAATTAATCTTAACTTACCGCCTTCAATCGCCGTTGTTTATCTTGTTTCGCCAGGAACAATATCCACGCAGCATAAATGAACATTATCAGTGCTGGTAAAATTAATCCAGCTAATATAGCCGACTTTTGCAGCCATGCATCATAAAGGGCCAGTGCTATAATAAATAATGCCACGATTACAGCCAATATACGTCCAGTTTTCTTTCGTTCTTCCTAAATTAGAATAAAAACAAACTATACCGATTAGTATTATTACTGGACATCAATAAATGAAATGGTAATGAACTTGTACAGAGTAACGCATCAAAATTATTAGCAATAAGTCTTCTGTCTAATTTTCAGTGAAACATTGTATGCAACCAATACTATTTATTATTATCTATTACAATGTTTACATTCATTAAAACCATACAATTGAATTGAATCAAAACTACCTTGAATTGTAGCGATGAAATCATGAATCAAAATTCAAATCTAAATATTACGATTGATATTTAGTGAATTATTTTGTGTCTAAAGGAAAAAAAATTGTATTTTTATGATTTCGTCTATAATTCACAAAGAATAAATAAAATTTCTTAATTCTACAAAGTAAACAATTAATTAAATTGACTAGAATGGTATGTATACATCACACACATGTGGTGGCTAATTGATTTCCTTGGACCATAAGTTATTTTCAATAATTTTTTTTTTTCGTTTATATGAAATAATATTGTATTGATTTTAATTATGTGTTTTATGTGTCTATTGGCATAAACAAAGTGTTATTGAGATGTCTAGAATCTTGGATAGTAAAGTTAGTTGTTGTTGTTGTTGAGATTCTTTTTTTCATTTTCATTTTAATTCTACTGTAGTTTCATGAGTACAGTTAGTTGTAATCGATTTTGATTATTTATTGGTTGACTTATTTTTTTTTGTGGGGTGGGGGGGCTGGGTTAAATATTTCAAAGGAAAATTCAAATTTCATAACTTTTTGTTTTTAATGGCAAAATTCTAGAATTTATTGAAATTGACTGAGCGATGTAATAGTTGATTTATGATATTCAATTCGACATCCTGTAGCATCATAGGTAACGTCACGTGTTAACGGATCTACTCCTTATTTGTTAGTCGTGTAAATCAATAGCAAATGTGTTCATAGGTTACCAATCATTATTCGGTAATAATTTAGGTGTTACTACGTGGGAAAACATCCAACCGATTTTTGTTTTTCCTTTTTATATTTTCATTATATCGTTGAATGTGTGAAAATTCGATTTTAATGCATTTCCATTTGGATTCGTTCAATGTAATTAAATCCGAATGTTTGCTGAATCAGCAGATCTTTCATCAATTTGTTATAATCGTTTAAACGAAATTGTAATTCGATTCAGCGAATTTTATATTTTGAAATATATCGTAAGAGAATCTTATGGAATTTTTATTAAAATTTCACCCACCGCATACTATCATTATGTTACGTAGATTAAAAGATGATTGTAATAATACATCGAGTGTTTATTGTTCTAACATGAAGTTAATAATCTATTCATCTGTATATATTATGTTTAATGATCTTCATAAACAACATAATAATTTCATTTAATTTAACAGATTCCCTTCGTATTTCTATGAAAATATTTAACATTTTAGATTTTGTTTATGCTCTCACTGTAACCCAACTATGAATGATTGATATGAACGAATGTTGAATTGTATGCGTAATTATTTTTTGTTCCCCATTTCGCTATTATTAATTGAATGCAAATTTTTTTTATTTAAATTAATTAGTATAGTGGTTATTTGTTACCCTTGAAGCCTCCAAATCAGACTCGTTTAGCACTGATAATTCTAACGTAACTTTGGCATCACTCAAACGAGGTCTCGGCTGATAGTGCGAATGATAGAGATGTTTGCTCATGATTACATTTAGTTAAAAAACATAATAATATAAAAACAAAAATAAAAAAAAAAACCTTAAAGTACGTCACACCAAATTTAATTTAATTCCACTATGATTTCATTACTGTAGATACAATTGCACATGACCAAGTCAATTATAATTGATAATATGGACGTTGTCTATCATATATTATTGATAGTGTAATGATAAATTGTGCACTTCATCCACTTTGTCGCAATTACACATTAATACAAGGACACTTAATATTTCACTTGGGGTTTTTATTATTGTTGCTATTAACAAATGAACCGAAAAATAAAATTCAATAAATTTCACTTAATCTAAAACAAATCGTACGTATTTGTTCCAATACAGAAACGATAATAAAAAAAAAATAATTTAAATATTTATGTCTCAATTCTATCAAGTACAAATTTAATTAATTCTGTTCAATGAAATAGCATCATATTAATATCAAAACTACAATTATATAAAAATTTCGACATAAAACATATACTGAACACTTTATAGACACATTTTAAATATGCATCGGTGAGTATTAATCACTCAAATTTATTTCACTTTAATTTATTTTCAATATTTTGTCTGCTTTTCATGGAGCTAATCCATATCTTTTATGTTTTAAATAAGAGGATCTTGAGAAAATGTGTAGATACCTGAACAAATCTACAACGAAGACTAACCAAAACTGTAAAAATTTTCTTTTAGTTTGCATGGAAATATGAATGAATGTAGAAGATGAATTTAAATTCAGATAGATTCATTTTAACGAAAAATCTTGGCTTCGTTTCTTATGTTTACAATTAAATGAATGAATTTATTCGTTTTTATTGGATTCTCAGTAGAACCAATAAAAACCCGAATTGTGGATGTATATTATTACATTTATTCTCATATTTCAGTTTCTTATAAATCGGTTTTTAATAATTCACAGTATCGTTTAATTAAAGGCTCAAAAATGACCTTAATGACAGAGTAATTTGTACCAGATTCGTAGAAATGTTTGACTGATATTCTTTTCTATCTGAAATCGTGTCACTTCCGTAACCATAGTCACGATTTAAGACAATTCTTTTTGATCGATATGAATCCTGATATATCGCATTTAATTTAATGTCCTTTGAACTGAATACCATCGCTCTACCAATTATTGAATGTCTATTGACCAATTATTAATGACCAGAAACCATATTAAATATATTTCCTTTAACACAATAAGTATAATTTGTTTTATTATTTTTATTAATAAAAGTACACTTAATGATTCAAAGCATTGGTATCATTTATTTACTTCTTAAAGATCGAAAAAGCTCTAACAGATCGATCAATTGAAACCAATCTTCGTCCGCTTGTTCATGTGGTCCACCTAATTCAACTTGATCAGATCGACATGTTTCTTGGTACATTGAATTCAATTTCAATAAATCCTTTTCGCTGAATCCTTTTCGTTGTCCAAATGTAATATTCGGTTGCTAGAAATTTAAATTTTTGTATTGAAGGTAATTTTAATTATTCAAGAACAAGTCAGTTACCAATGCTTCAATTGTTGGTTTTCCATTTTTAGAAAAAGCTTTACCACTGTAATGCATTACACTCTGATAATCATAACCGTAACCATAATCTGTCACAATCGAATTATTATATTTATTGAAATTATGTTCTCGTCCATCCTGAATATTTTCCCACAAAATATTTACATAATCATCGCGATCGGATGCACTTTGTTGATGAAAGAAACCCATAGCATGTAATAACTCATGGATCACAACACCTCTTTGAACACATGACGGAACTTGCAAATTTACAACTTGTCCACCGTCATGACATCCAACCAAGGACCAACATCCAGTCTTTTCACCCCTAAAATGGATCCAATTTTTGTCTGATTTTTTCTTCTTACGGAAACGAATACATGAATTATTGTGGTATTCCTGCATTGCTTCTAATATTACAATGATCTCTTTTGTAGCTAAAAATTAATATTTCATTGTGAATAAGATTCAATGTTTAATAAAAATTATCTAATACTAAAGTCATCCTCTTCGATGTAGTATGGAACTGTTGAATTGGGCCATCTAATTTGGTCCAATATAACACCATTGCGATCGTGTAAAAGAATATCGCCTTCATATAATCCAGTAAATTCCCAAATATTTTGATCACCCTCAATATTGATGTTACCTACACGATTTTCTATTGTAATAAAGATTCGTTAATTCAAATTTTAAGAAAACAATGAATTGCTCTTCACTAATTTACCAATATTGCTAACATGATCGTAGCGTCCTTCTAAATATTTTGGATAACCATGTTGAGGTTCTGGTTTCGGTACCACTTGATTCAATAATTTTCCACTGTTCTCAAGCGGCATGGAATTTATAAATAGTGAGATATATCTAAATAATTCCTTAAATTCCATAATAAAAGAGAATAAATGTAACAAATTGTCATGAACTTAGTAGAATACTGGCAATAAATTTAAATGAATGTTTGGTATTTATACTTCCACTTTATCAAATTAAAAGACACATGTTGCATAATATGGGACCCACTAAATGGTAATGACATACCAATTAAAGGTAACTGATAAATGGTTTTTTTTTTGTTAATTATTGCGAGTACCTTAACCAGAATACGAAGTTTGAATCTAGTGGTAAATCCACACAGCATGGGTTTACAGCGATAACCACAAAAAAATTTTTTTTTTCGTAAATAAACTAATTAACCATTACTGTTATGACAAATTACACGATTTAAATATTGATTTATTATCATACAATATTAATTGGTTCAATGATTTGAGTAAACATGTAAGTATAATACCAGTTACTTACTATGTTGGTGATAACTAAACATTTAATTATGTGTAATTAATTGAAATCATCTTAGTTTATCATAATAAATTGAAGTAGTTAACATTAATTCTATTTAATCATTTGAGTACTAGAACAGTAGTTGGAGTCCATAAATTGATAAACTCAACCAATGTCAATTATTTATTAGAAAATTAATTATTCATTATTTTAAGTTTTCTAACTTTCCCATTGAAACGTATCATAAGTATCGTAGATATGATTAAATCCCTAGAATACGACTACTGTGTCTTTTGTAATGTTGTGAAACGATATAAATTGGAATAGAAATAAACGTTGTGAATAATAACATTATGAGCTGAACGATTCACCAACGCCAACGCCGACATTACATACCTGGCCGTGACCTACATCATTATACATCAATGATTAAGTTGTTTGAACTCTGTCTATGTGTTATGCGATATTATGTACAATTTTAATGTTACCATGATTTCCTTTTTATTATATTATAGTGTTTCTTTCATGTTCATGTTGCTTTTTTTTCTTTTTTATTTAATATTTTATACAATTTTTATTAATATTATTATCTCTCATTTTCTTATTTGTTTTGTCATATAATTTACTGTATTATAATTCCGTATTCATATGATTTATTTTGAACTTGTAATACATAATAAATATTATGGAAAAAAAAAAAAAATAATAAATAAATTTGCATATGTAATTCTGTACATATGTAAGTTAAAAATTATAAATAGTAATTTAATGAGTACACACGATCTATGTTTTTCTGTATTTTTCTCTTCACGTTTTTCATTTTATATGAAAATTTTTCACAGAAAAACAAAAAGAAAATCATTCAATTGATTATTTTCTTTAATACATCACATCCGGTGGAATATCTCTTGAAGTTCATTACCATTAAGTTTAAGAAGGTTGCCAAACGTATTTTATGTAAATTAAATGCCGACCATTTAAAATCGTTATTAACCAATTTCCGGCATTATTATAGTAATGTGAATCGTTTTTATTTTGTTTAGCCCAAAAGGAAATTCAACAAGAGAAAAATTCTTTTTCATTAAGAAAATAAATAATTTTCTTTGACATAATTTTCATTATGGTAGAGAGAAACAACATTAGTGAATGAAATACAGAAATCAAATAGTAACATAAATTAATAAAATTCTTTAAGCATATCTTAAAGATAAATAATTTTTTGTTGTTGTTTTAAAATTTTTATTTTACAATTTTGTTTTCACTGCAAATAACTTTTTATTTTCTTCTTATATTTAGTCATTACTTTTTTTTTTTAAATGCTATGTTTCTTTTCTATTTTATTTTTTTTTTATTATTTTACTATTAGAAAATAGAAATAGAAATAATATCAGTTTTCTTTTCATTGATTTAGAGAAAGAAATGGAAAAACAAAAATTCCATACATTGCAATGTAATTCACTGTGTGACATTGAAGAGCATTTTCGTTTATAGAAAAGAATACATTCTTGGATAATTACATCTTCTTACAGGGAAGGGGGGGAGAGTCCGTTACACTTTTTGTATTTACTTTAATATTGGCTGATTATATTAAAATTGTCCAGTAATTCATTGGCTAGTTTATGTTACGGAAATCATAATTACTGTAAAGTGGTTGATGTTCATCAGAGATTTAATGATTGATTGAAAGTGATAACTTAGTTTAACCAGTATTGCGATTCGGATGATAATCAATAATTGATTGATTGGAAAGTTTTTCTTATTTTTTTTATTTCGTTTTTAATCTTTGCTTTTTGTTAATTATGTCTTTATAGCGATTAAAATATCTTTCTTTCCTTTTCTATGGATTGATCTAAATTAAAATAATCATAATAATATCGTTCAATGAACGTGATGATGCTAAGTGATTTTGGTTTTTTGTGTAATTCAATGGTAAACCAATGACAAGAAAATATTTTGTTGACTGAGTAATGTTAATGTTAATGTTAAACTTTCAATGATTTAAATAGAATCTTGTGTTGCATTCACGTGAATATAAAAATGCGAAAAGAAAGAAAGCCAAACCACAAAATAAATAAAGAAAAGAAACAATAAAAGTTAAAAGTTTATTTAATGATCCGTCTGATACAATAAATTCTTGTACAATTTAAATGTGTTTAACAAAATATTCTACGGTTTAATGAAATTACAAATAAAATTGAAATTTTAATTCTGTTTTTATTTTCCTGTCCCTCTCCCCTCTCCTAAATATTCGAAGTGAAAATCCATGATTTTTAATAATTACAACGATTTTGCATCAACATACTGTAGAGTTCATTTAAATTTTCCGGAATAATAACATAAAAATGCGGGGTCTATCTCTTGTACACCAACTGAACCAGTTGAAATGCATACGGGGGTTATGAACGAGGTCGGCTTGCATACATAAAACCATCGTATACATATAAGTTAATATGAAATTATGTCAAACATTAATATATAAAAGTTCACCATCTCTAAATCAGCAATATATTTTGAGATCAACGACACTTTCAAATTAAAGACACTTTTATTTGGTTTGTTCATTTCTTTATATATTATTCATTTAAAAGTTAAATAATTAATTTAGCTACCAAATGATTTAATTCAATTTGCATATATAATCCAAATGGAGTAGAAATTAAATCTAAATACTTTATGGTGACAATATATGGTAACCGGTTAAAAGACTTTTATTGCAATTAATCATTGAAATAAGAATGTTTCAATAAATATATCTTAGACGTTAATGTCAGGTATTGTCAACTGTTTGATAATTAACCAGCTCCAGCATACAATGTATGTAATTCAACGCGGTTAAAATTGTACTTGTTTTGGCAGAATATCATACAGACATACGGATGTCTACATTGAAGTTATGATTGTGTGATACATTGAATATAAGTCCCCCATAGTAAAGTGGGGTCCATCAACGTGCAACTAAGCCAACTAAACCATCCTACATGAAATGTTATTTTACCTAAACGAGAGAGTGGAAACCAAAAAGCCTCTCAATCAATACGATTTTATAAAAGCAAACGCAAACATAGTACATTGACTTTCAGTTCAGTCGCACTTACATCGGCGGAGATAACGAAACAAATTACACACATAAAACATGTTTTATATAGTTTTTATTTATATATTGTATTTCAATTCGATCAGCTGTCACCTAATGTTCTACATTTCAAGAAAATCGCATAATTAGGTCATTAAGGCGAGTGAGCGCGGTGCAATGAACGTTGATGGGTGATCGTACATCGTATGCATTACAGTGTGTGAGAGAAAGAGAAAAAAGAAAGAGCATTAAATGCTGTACAACACAAATATTATTGGCTCTGTATAATACGAAGGCTGATGCTCATCACCATTCAATGGTTGGATATTGGATATTTACCATTGACTTACCGGAGGAGAGATTTTCTTTATTTATGTTTTTATTTTTCATTTAATTTTTTATTTATTTTTTTGTTTTTGCTCTTTACACAACATTATTTATATTTTTATGAGTGTTTTTTGTTTGTTGCAGTTTCTTACATGGAACACTATACAATTGAAGAATAATGAAATAAAATTAATTTTTTTTTCAGAAGATCGTAAAAATTAAATAATTAATTCAATAAGCACTTAGCACTTAACACTTACGGTGAATCATCTAAGATCCAGGCGAATAAAATCAGTGCCAAAAGGTTCAAATTTTTCTTAATCATGAACTTAGATTATGATTAATCAATTTGACATTATCTTTTCTTGCATTCTGACTATAAAAGAAAAGAGTTACGACATTAATTTGAATTTATAACATATCAGTATTTAATCAATTACATTGTACATAGAGTATGGCATTGTCATTTCAGTTGGCGGAAAAGAGAAATTACAATTTATTTGTATCATACCTTTTGCTAAGTTACAGATTTTGTGAGTTTTTTTTTTTTTTTATTTTAATTTCATCGATCAATCATAGGCAGCTACACTATGAATTTATCATTGCAACAATGTATGAGCATTACTTAATATTTCCAGTACTAATTAAAATCATATTTCCTGTCTCATTTATTACCGTCTCCAAAGCAGTTGAATAAACTTTATGTTTAGTGTTTTGTTAATTTTATTTTTTTTTTTTTATTTTTATGTAATCTTATGGATTTTCATTTTGATTCCGATTATTCATTCACGGGTGTTTGAGCCCACATTTATTAAATGTTAACGAAAAACACATATAAGTAACTTTTATTTATGTTATTTCTGTTTTTTTTCCATCTCATTTAATCAGTACACCATTGAATGTAACATTCAAATGCATAACATACATAGTGGACTTTTAAATGCCATTTCGTACATTTGATAATAACTAGTGAATAGTGCTGGTGGGATCCAATATAAAAAAAAAAACAATTTACATATTATGCGACATTCAGTATGATCCGGCAGTTCAATGACCACACGAAGATACCGCTATTAAATGAATGATTTGGAATATGTTGTATTTCTATTATTTATATTGATCTTAAACAACGATCCTTCACACATGTTTATCTTATGGCACATCAACTAATTGATGGTGATAATCAGTTGGTAATGATGCGAATTTCTATTTGAACAATCAGAATAATATCGGAATAAAATCAAATTGAATATTTGATTTCGCCATACCCATTTGGCTTTCGATGACTTAAGAGATCGTGGAGAAATTTATAATCGATAATAATATCGAATTCCTAGAAGAGAATAAGTTCAATTTCATTAAAATTTATTATTATTATCATTATGATTAAGTTATGTGTCTGTGTGTACTTTTAATTCACCTTACCAAAATAAGTAAAATTCACTGAGTTATTTCAGTTTATTTGATTGCATTAAAGTGAAAATGGAAGAAAGTTTGAGGCTTGCTGGTATGTTCTTTTCACATCAGTTAAACTTTTTTTTTTTTTACACACAAAAATATCAATTTTTTTTTCTTTCTTTCTCTCTTTCTAGTTGGATACTTGAACTGAAATGAAATTAAAATATCCAAACGATATATTTTAACTAAGAGGCCTAATCTTCGTTATCTGAATCTATGTGGCTCTAACAGTAAGAGAGAGAGATAAAAAAAAAGTCATATAGAATCCGCATCATTACATGTCTGTAAAAAGAGAACGATCATTATTATATGCTGTTGACATAGATTTTCTAAAATAATACTTTTGAATGTAGGTATTTTCTATGGATATTCATTAAAGACGGGTGAGATCAATTTTATACAATTTTTTTTTGTCATTGTTGTTGGTTTCCAACTTCCACTTAAAATGAAAATCCTCAATTAACTCTCGATTTAGATAGTTTACCTTTTCTCCGGGTAACGACCTCATCGTTCGATCTGTGTTTTTCTTTATTATTTCACTTTACGTAGACACCACCGAAATTTGCATTCACTGTAATTTCGAATTAAATTGATGATAATCATATTTGTATACTTTGGTTGACTATCAGTATACATTGTCTTCTTAATTGGTTAAATACACGTTTTTATGTAATTTTAATTCATTACTATGTACACACTTTACCTGATGTTAAATGCCTACAAAAATCAATTTTTTCTTCTTATTTTAATTTCGGCAAAAAAGAAATGTATCGGTTATTTCATTTAAATGGTTATGAACAAGGTTGGCATAAATTCGATACAGTTTTCTATTCACACGCTAAAAATATGAATTAGTGTTCTCAACACACAATTATTTAACTTTATATTGTTCATGTTAATTTGTGTACTGTATTTGACTTTTGTTGGTTCACTAATTTTTTTTTTTTTACTTTTTTGTCTTTTGTAATTCTGTAGGCCTATACTGATCGACTCAGCTGGTGAAATGCCATACTAATAACAATTGTACATTAAAATTTTGCCATTATGAATGACACACACAGATTTTTTTTTCAGCCAGACACAAATTGTTACCTATATATGTATTCCATGGGACATGGGGAGTATTATTTCAAATGAAAAAAAAAGAAGAAAGAAAATAATTTGTTGGGGCCTCAAGCAGACTTTTGTCTTTTGAAACACTAAATGATCAAATTAGCAAAATGTGAATTCCAAATAAATAAATAATTTGATATGCGTTGTCTATGAGTGTTAAAATAGTCGAAATCCATTGCCAAAGACATTAATTGAATATCAAATTAGTTTTTTCTTCGTATTACGTTCGTCTGGCTAAGTGATGGTAACGGATTATTTTAAATTATTAAAAAATAAATGTGTGAAAATGGAATAAAGTGTTTTACGAAAATGTCTGTATTTGCAGGACACCAAAATTTTGAATTTCAAGGTACAAAAATTTTAATTGGATCTATAATTTAACATTGATCCATAGGCAGAGATTGTAGTCATACAGGTTGCACTTCACAAATTATTCAAGTGGAATACACAGTACCAAAAAATGAACGCTAAGATTCAACTGAATTAAAAGTGGGACTACGTCAAAATTTAAATAATTGAAATATAGAAGAACGATGTCTACTCCTCATACTGGCAATGGTTCACATTTACCGATAGTACCATATATGAAAGAGAGAGAACCGTCAAATAATATAACAACAATGGCCCAAAGTGTTAAATTTTCAAAAGGTGAACGAACTTCAAAATTTGGCCAGACTTTCTCCAGTCAGCTGAGGAAACCCGAGAGGCCCAAATAATGACACAAACTGAATAAAACACTAAACATAATAATAATAAAAAAAACGATACATGAAATACAACTTTATTTACATACAGACAACTCTACTAAAGTTGATTTGCCGCTCTCAAAGCACCAAAATGGACAAAAAAAAAATTCAATCTGAATTTTAAATTAATTTTCATGACTTTTGGATCCAAAAATAAAATCCAAATAAAAAATAAAAATAACCGAAAATAAAGAAAAGAAATTCATTGTATTTCTTGAAAAGAATAAAGGCGAAAATAAAAATAAACGAAAATTCCATCAATAAAAAAAATATAATTTTTGTGCCATGAATGAATGCAATTTTACATTATGAGTACTCACCTTTCGTTAAACACTTTTTTGTTTTTTTTTTTTTTTTGGGATCCATACGATATTGATTGGTTACACTTACTGCAAAAAATATTTAATGTTTTCTTCAATTCATTATTATTTTACTTTTTGGTAAAAGAAACGAAGACGAATTCACTTCTATATTCAGTAAAAAATGTCTGAACAAAACACAAAATTAGAGCAACATTCGAATTAAAAAAAAAAAATTTAAAGACTTCAAAATGAAATACCAAATTTTAAGGCAATGAAACTAAATTAAAACGCATTACTTGGTGTACAAATTTTATGGTTAACTAAAAAGTAATTGCAATAATGCATTAACAAAAACAAAATTTAAATAAAATCCCATAAATATGGTCAACACTTGGATCCTGATGTCTCATTGTAATTCATGATTACCATAAATAAAAACATAAAAATAAAACATAACCATACATAAGAATCGTTAAAATATAGGACATGAGCATAATGATTTCCAGAAATAAAACATTTTAACAGTTATAACTTTACAGACGTCACAAGCAATCAAAGAGATTGTAAAAATCATCTGCTAGAAGATTGAATATGCTTAAGAAAATATTAAATTAAATTCAATTTAAAATATTTTGTCTGGGTATGAACATAAAACCAAATACCCCCAGAGATAAAATTCGATTGGATTGATCATCACCTTACCAACAGCAAAAAAAAAAAAATAAATAAGAAATTTATCTTAAAATCACCTAATTTAAGTAAAATGAACGGCAGTTTTGTCTTTATTATTCGATATCACATTAACGAATATAACAAAAGAAAAAAAAATTAAACTAATTCTGGAGGCCACAAAATTACATGGTTTTGTCATGTTAAAAAGAAAGAAAAAACACCGGTAGAAATGAGCTTAATACCATCCAAGTACGGTATATGATCGTCTTTCACGTCAAACGGAATTGAAGAGACATGAATAAAAAAACTCAAAGAATAAGATCATTTCATTAGATGTTTAAGTTTATTTCTTCTTCAATTTGGTAACATAAGAATGTTCGTCGCCAATAAATCCGATACAGACAAAGAGTTAAAACTTTTTTTTGGTTCGACCAGTTGTTGTGGATGCCCCTCGTATTCTGTCTTTATTTTTTATTATTTATTTTGTAGGTCTCTGGCCGGCTATAAATACACTTTCACTCTCAAAGGTAGATGAACTCTTTGTCCCGCGAGCTTTATTTTTATAATTCCACTACCGTTTTACCATTGAATTCCATATACATTCAGTATTTACTTGGTTTGTATAATCAATTACCGCACAGGCATAACACATTTTTTTTTAATGGCGTAAACGTTTTGTTTTTTTTTTTTTTTTTTGGTTTTTTTTTTTTTTTTGGATTTATGCACTTGGTTCATGCTTTGATACAGAAAAAGCACAGTGCATAAGGAAGATATACGAATTGTATGAAGAAAAACATAAAATATAATCACAAATCAATTGAATTCCGTACCGAAAGTAAACATATCAATATATTCAAGTTCACATGTAGACAAAACATNGTATTGAAGGTGGGAAGAGTTAAATATTATGTATACAAGAAACATTAACAATATAATCCTATTCAATAACATTAAACGTTATTCTTTATTATATGGTAATTCGCTGCTCGAATTTGTTTTTATTCATTTAGGAGGAAATATGTTAAACAAATTATCCACATTATTTTCACCCTAATACAATGGAATTCCAAATTGGGTTAAAATATTTAAATTTGGCATAGTTTTATTTCATTTTCAAATAATTTTATGATCACTTCTTTGTGAATTAACCATACCGCCAAAATAAAAGAAAAACAAATGTTTATTTCTTCTTTCATTTGTCATGTTTATTATATAAAGAGTAAATAATAAATATGACATGAATAATGCCTGCGCAATCATCAGGGAAATACCCAAGATGCATAACAAATGCAATTATCAAAATGCCTTTGCAAATATTTAAATATTATAAATAAATACACACAAAATTATTAAGTTGATCATAAAATGTAAAATTAAAAAGTACTGTATATTGTGATCATTAACGTGACTACATAAATTAAATGTTTGATTTTATGATTAAAACTGTCGATAGAATTTCAATTAAATTTTACGTATCAGTATTTATTGCAATAAGTCAATAATAATTATTCTTTTGATTATATTCAGTTCAATAAAATTTATCAATTCACCTCTGCAATCATAAATGCATTAAAATAATATTGAAATTATTGTTAAATTCTAATGAAATAAAATCAAAAACAAACAAATCATAATTAAAATCAATTACATAATATTTAAAATGATAAATCTAGATTAAATAAATTCAATATAATGTCGTACGTCGAACTTTAGTTTTAAAAAATACGTACAAATGGACACAGTCACACTATTTGAATTAATATGAATATGAATACAAGATTATTGCAAATTTATAATGTTTTGATGTGTTTGATGTCATCGATAACTGAGTAATAACAAGAGCCAAAGATGATTCCGTTTTTATCCAGTTATCACTTAAAGTGTTGCACATTCATTACATACCAGGGGAATTATTAATATTATGTGCTCAAAGAGCAACAACTTCATGAATTTGAACGACTGGCTGAACGGTTGGCAATTCATTTTAGATTTAAAACCGACTCTTATTAAAATAGTGAGAGAGTAAAATAAAATAAAAAAAAAACATCACGAAATAAACAGAGATCATCCACCTTTTAACACAATTTTTTATATGTTTTATGTACACATTGGATCGATACATGAAAATATTGTAATTCATTTTACACTAAGGTGCAACACGATTATTGATTAATTGTACATATGTACACTGCTGTTTGTTATAATGCAGTTTCAAATAATACAAGATCCAAATCAACAATGATGCGAAAAATGTACGGTTTAACTAATAAAAATATTACAGAGAACAACACATTTCCTATTTTACCTGTCACTTCCTTGTCCAAGGTGTTACTGTAAGTTCCTGGTATTCAATATTTTAGAAAATTATTTAGGACAAATGGATGCAATTGAAAATTTTCCATCATTATTTAATTACAATAAAAGCGAATTCGAATCAATTTCCAATGGAATTTTTTATTTAATTTATTTACTAAAAAATTGTATAGTAACTACAATTACACTTTAACTAAATCAATAATTTAATTAAAACATAAAATGACATCGTTTACGATGGGAGTTAAAATATAAATAATTTGCATCACCTGTTCCAATATGAATACACAACGACATTACAATGGGAAAACTTGCATAGCATTTTAATTAAATGCATATCATCAATTTTAACAACGATCAAACTAAATAATAATTAATTAAATTTTATTAGTGTGATTGGTTCTGCATATTTGAATTTAATATTTTGTTCAAAATAAAAATAACTCTGATTTTTTTTTCTTTTTTTTTTTTTTTCCATGTGACATAAATGTATGCTATATGCTATAATATAAATAATATTAAGTTATCTTACACTAAATAAAAGTCAATGAACTCGCGTTTCATTTTGCATAATAAACATTTAGAAAAAAAAATATAACTCCATGTAGGTACATCACATAGATGTAAATATGTAGTATGTACAGACACCGAATGAGTGTAGACTGTAAAGTTAAGACGTAATGTGTTAATCTTATAAATATTTTTCCCGATATGAACGAGTGTCATTTGATTGCATTTGTTTAAAGCTAAGAAATTCTAATGTATTCCTTTGTCAAACTCTTGTATTTTTAGATTAATTAAATTCAATATTTTACCATGTCGAGGTTATTAAACTCTAAACATAACTAAAGTCTCTTTGGACTATTTGGCAGTCAAATTTGATCATCTGCATTCAACAATGAAGTAGAAATTTTTTGAAAGCTTCAATTACTCAATATTGAAAAACATTATGGTTTATGCTAAAGTGGATAGAAAAAAAAACACACATAAAACATATTCAAATGGAAAATTTAAATCATTGTCATTGCATGAATTTATAATTTAAATTTGAATTTATGATCAAATACACACCTCCATGCTGATCAGCTGAGAGACGGTGGGTCTGTTCGTATCGGAGGCAGATATTTGAAAGAGTTGCAATAATACAATGTACAATGTACAATGTATTCAATCAGATGATGGAAATTGCCTAATCATTTTTATTTCAAACTTACATACTGGTACAATGTGACCAAGTAAAATTTTAACATTAAACTGTTGCTATGTGATCAAGTATTAGGCCTCAAACGTGCCTAAATTTATTGAGATTGACCGAAAATCAGTGAATACCAGAAAAACGATTTAAAAAAAAAAAAAAACTGAAAGCTTCCAAAACGATTGAAATAGATTATAATTTGTACATACATAGAAAACAATACATTGGTGTTACATAGGCATACATATGTTGAATATTGAATTGCACAAAAGTCCATTCACTTTGTAGTCGCATACGTTTTTAAAAGTTCAGTGACTTCTTCATCAGTTAGTTAAACATCAGTGGAGATTATAAATGAATCATTGAATTTTAATTTCAACAAATATTAAACCCTTTAACAAATACAAATGTACAAACAATTGGGACTTCACTCGTCAAGAGAATGTGTGTGAATTGCAATTACACTTTAGGCAAATCATTACAATTACCTAATCAAAAGACCAAAAGGGAATATTGTATAGGCCTCCTCAATCGATCCAAATGAAACGTAATTCAGTCAAATTGCTATTTCAACATTTTACTTATTTCTTGTCAGCCGATAAATTTCACGTGAATACACATTTCACCTGTACATTTACCAGTGTTGTTTCTTTTGGTCAATGATTGGATTGTTGGTAATTTTCATCAAATTCATATAAACAAAATTGGGGACAATTCATTTGAAAAAGATTGCCAAAAATAAATGATCAAGTCTGGTACTGTTTAATTTACAATAACAAGAAAGCTGTTGTTTTCGACAATATGCAATCCAATTCCATATGGAAATGTATCAAAGCCCAAAGCCCATACATAATTGAGTGCAATGCTATTAAACGCCCTATGATTTCATCAATAGAATTCTTTTAGTTCCGGTTAATCTATTCATATTCATATAACAAAATTCATATCAGAATCTCATTCATTTTCATACACAGTTTTATTTCAATATTTCTCGTTTCGTATTGAATGCAATATACGAATATTATGCATATTAAATGCATACAGTAATGAATAGGATATGAAAATGTTTCATGCCAATTTCTAGAACTCGGTCAACATAATTTCTAATCATCTGTTTTTGATCTCTAATGAAATATCACCGTTTTCATTATAATTCAATACTTTTCATATTCTATAATTCTTTAAATATAACGAAATCAAAACATAATCATTTAAAATAAAATAAAGTGAACCAAAGTGAATATTAAATGAAAACATCAGCCATGACCATTGACATTCATCCACGAGTTGAGGACAATAACCGTCTCGCGTTCATCGATTTATGTTTCTCTTCATTATGTTTTCTTGGGATCATCTCTATCTCACTCACACCGATTAATTCTTTAGTGACGTTCACTTAAATCAAAGTCTCTAGTCGAATTATTCCATACAAGATAAAATATTTAATATTCGATTACAGATCAGCTATAATGTTAGTCAACGGTCATCGGTTCTTAAAAGGAATGCAGATACTAGAATTTTCCTTTTAAAATAATTACGATCGAGTCCAAGTCCCTCTTAGGTCGGAGACCTATACGATCATCACATACAGAACAGGGAATATCATCATTGTTTAAATTTCTTGATAATGCCGTTTTAATTCCTCCAATTATTATCCATTCGTTTTGTTACATTCGGGATATGTAAATTGTATTAACAATAAACAATGCTGTTATGTGAAGAGAAGAGGTCATTACATCTATGATAAAAATAAATACAGAACAGATTAATGGAAATTCTCAACATATTTGAAAGAAGTTAAAGACCCCCGAGTCATGGTGCAAAGCAGTGATTTCTGTAGACCCCGAGAATACACGGACTTCAAATTGATTCACTAGAAGAAAAACGGTCCAGACACCGGATTTTTCCATTTACATTTCTTTACGTTTTATTCCTTTCATCTTACAATCCTATTCGTTATATTTTATCCATACAGCGTAATGAACTCGTATTCCCTCGAATCATATAAAATTTCGATCATAATATTAATTCTTATTCATTCCTCGTCTCTGTCTCTCTCTTTCTCTTTCTCCCAACTGTTGGCCGTTTAAAAAGCAAAAAGGTTTAATGCCTTTACCTTCGTTGCAGGAGGTTTTATTTCGTTGATCCACTTGTGCACCATCAGGCACGTAGCCATTATTGTCTGAGGTCATTCAATTCAACGTCTCACAAATACTTGTGTTAAGGGCTAAAATGCATTTCAAAGATCCCATTGACTCTATATGTGATTTTCTGTCTGCAGATGCTCAAAGTTCATTGCTACCCATTTGTTATATTTTTATTCCGTTTTTTTTTTTCTACGATATGGATAACCAATACAAAATGATTAATAAATAAAATGCTATGGCCCAGTCACACTTAAAGGGACGCTTCATTATATGCCATTACTATTCATTTTGAAGAGTTAAAGAACAAATTTTTCATTCCAGAACAAATAAAAGTGAATAAACTCCACGTAGTGTCTGATTTCATTTCTAATTCATATTACAGGTAGATTGGGATCATGATGTCTCTCGAATTCAATTGTGAATGGTGTTAAGAGAGAATGGCCCAGTAACTTGACGATGTCTTAAATCGCGGCATTCTATTTTATTCATTGCATTTTATATCGGTGGAAGAAAATAAATCTCTTAATGAGCCACTAGCATAATGTACCATTCCATTTAATTTGTAGCCATTCACTGACCTTTCCCTCATCGACTAGACGGGAATTGATTGTATGGAATAAATACGACTGCCGTTAGAGACGATCATCATATCAGTTCAGGTTTAATCGATCGTCATTACCAAATCAATGGCCTTTTAATCTGATTTAATTAATAAATTATTCAGTTTTGTTTTTCTGAGTCCTGTAAATGAATTAGCAACATGGGGCGATGACACATTAACAATTAAAACTTGCACATGTTTTACATTCAATCTCGATTTAGTTCAATATCCAATTCATTTGTTTTCAGTTGGTGTAAAATGATCATTCGTTGAACTCGTACTAGCAACAGCAAATTTAAAACAACGAAAACAAAAAAATATTTGCACGTTTCTGCATAATAAAATAATAATCTTGTGTTGATTTAAACACCAGTTGTCCTTCTTCCCCCCATAAGTTCACATTATTTATAATTAAGGAACAATAATCAACTGTTGACCATTTACATTTTTTTTCCATTTCGTTTTTTTTTTTTGATAAAGAATTCACGTTACGTTCTCATTCCCGATAAGGATAGAGACATTGCATACCGTACAATTTTTATTCAGCCTAGTCACAACACATTGTGGCTTTCATTAACTGCAACTTAATTATGTCGTCCATATAGTCATACATTAAATGGTATTTTACACTCAGGTTCAGGTTATTGTCAAGATGATATGAACTGAAAAGAAGAAACAGAAAATAATAACAGAAATTAGCAAAACAATCTCTACATATGACAAGTAAAAGAGTTCAATAAAATACACATTCTCCACCATCCTAGTATCAACCACAGTACACCGGGTTGATTATTTAACTTACAGAAAAACAAATAGCACTATTCTGCTGTGAAGCCACAGTGTTTATATCGATTGGCCATTGTGCAAGATGAAATCATGCAGGTATTTTGTGTAACTGGAAGAATACTTTTGGACGATATTTCAACGTGAAATCAAGAGAGGATGCGAAAATTTGGATTAAATTTTTGTTTCTTATTTACCATCATACAATAGAGTTAATGGATTCTTTGGTTTCAGTAATATTTTCGCCATAACAGAAGAAACGGTCACTATTTAACATGTAATCGAAATCACAGAATATTAATTCTCTTCTCATTTTTTCCATTTTGTAGTTATTCTTTTCTATATGTTTCTTCAGTCAATGATTCGGCATATCGTTCATTGTCTCTGATATTTAAAGTCAATCGTATCGAATCCTTCTCAGTGCATAGCAACAGTAGTTGTTCCACGTCCCTTATCCGCACATGATGATATACCGATGTGGGGGACTGATAAGTCAACGTCTGACCGTCTGCACATCTTTACGTTAGGATCAAAGAACTCACTTATTCACAATACAATTGACATTCTGTAGATATTTTATTCATTTAAATTTTTATTTGATTTTAATCCATACTTATTTTAATGTGTATTTCTTACACTGATACTTTTTTAAATTACTTACTCTAGGAGTTTCAGCTTAAGTACAATAGAACTGATGTAGATATACAGTACGATTAGAAATCGAATGTTTACGAATTTTTGTTTTTTTTTGTTTTTAATTTCGATCAGTACAATTTTGTTGTCTACATGATCCAATGAAAGTAACTAATCAAACAATAATACTATACATATGCAGATTATAATCAATTTGCAATTAATTATTTCGTTTGTTTAAAAACGAGAATCAACTGTGTAATATGCACTTGTTAACTGATTAATTAGTTCAATGCTTTGACATTAAAAAAATGTTGTACGTAATTTGTTTAGGTGACGTACTGGTTGTTTAGTGCACTTATCATTGTGCAGCCAATGTGTATTTTCTCACACTTTAATTAGAATTCAATATTAAAAGTGCAATGTTACCGACATAATAATATGGAAATTGGTTCAATACTGCCATTACTGCCATTACTTCCATTGATCACAAATCACAAATGATGCTACGCTGACGTCTTTATCACTAAGAATACTTCCAGGTTGAAATATTTTCATTATGTTTTCGTCTTATGAGATGTGAAATGAAATCATACCGAAAAAATTATAACCATATTGTGTTATAGTGTGCAACACATTAATGTTTAATTAATTATATTAATGAATCGATTTAATTTTTATTTAGTTATTGGCAATTCATATAATGCGACATCAATATGTAAATTAACCATCAAGATATTTCTTCCACAAGCAGAATGTGTGGACGAATAACAAAAAAAAAACGATATTATATGATATAGTAGTTGATAATGCATTCATTTAATTAATTCATAGGTGTATAAAATAAAATTCCTGGTTGCGATTCACCTTGGCATTTCTACATTCGTCAGAATGGATTGATCAAAGCGCATTGCTCTCTTCTCACCAGAATCTAATCTATGAGATGTGATTTAATTTATTGAATTTTTACAACTGAAACCATTAAAAATTTAAAAATATAAAAACAAAAAAAATTGAATTGATGCTTCACCAAACAATAACTTGATTCATGTGAAATACAGATCGCATTTTTCGTTTATTCGTGGAAGAATATTATCATTTGACTAAATTCGATGGGATGCAAATGGCTACATTTGATTCCCATCATCTTTCATTTACGTTTTGGATACACACTCCGGAATATTAAATTTCATTTTGATCCTCATTCAGTTGTAAATCGCGACGTATTGATTGAATCGCATCAAAAATAATCAGTTAATTATGTAGAAATATAAAAACTATTTAATTCTAAACAATCGTTGGTATAATAAAGATTAATTTATGCATGCATAACCTTTCTGACGTTTTTTTTTATACAAATCCATTTAATTTAGTTTTGATTTTTTTTTTTTTTGGCAAAACATCGTATTGATTTTTAAAATTATTGCAAATTATTCATTAGTCTCTATGCACAACATCTATAGTATATCGTTGGATGTTTTAATGAAAGTTTATGATATGCAAAGGTGATTTAATAAAACACATTTAGAATATCATCAATGCACATATCCCAATAAGACGTTACTTATGTTCTTAAAATATAATATTAGCATACTGGAGTATACAAATTTTGTTTCCATAGATTATCAACGGATAAACGGATTAGCAACTAAATAGTTATTATGTGAATTCGATATTATGTGAATGACAGAATTGAAAAGTTGATTATGATTATTGTATAAATATTACGAGATCATTACTTGGCTCAGAGCTAATTAATGGCCATATCCTGTCTGTTGTAATACTTTAAAAGTCATATATAATACAAATGTAAGGATCGATAAATTTTGATAATAAAATCGGTCTTCTTCGTTCACAATCGCTAAGATAAAATTCAAAATGTTTGTCTGGCGTATCTCATACAGCCAAAGAAAAAGTCACATTTATCGATGATCTTTTACGTTTTGTATTTACTTACAATTTCTTCATATTTTATCAAAAAGTAATTCGACCTAAGAGTATGGCAACTGTTTTGACTTTATAATGTTTATTCTGATTCAGAGTTTTATACAATATTCGTTTGTGGCAGTAAAGAACGTGATGCTACACTAATACCGCAAACAATCGGTAACCGGAGGTTTTAGTTATTATTCGCCATACACTTTGAGTTCAATTGTGGTACAATTAAGGTGTGACAATCGATTGTTTTTACATGTTTATCAAAATTTTTGTTCACCATCTTAGCTAATCGGTGGTAATTAAATAACTGATTATATAATACATCAGTTAAGTGTGTATTTTAAGAATCAAATTCAGTAGATAATCGAGTGTTAAAGTTCTAGTGAACGGTGTCCATTAAGTGTTTCATTGTCGAACAACCAATATTGAATAATTCGTCCATTTTTAATGTTTAGAAGCTCTACCTGTTTCTACGTAATATTACACCCAACGAATTAAATTCGGTGGATTCGATTAAAATTAATCTCCGATCTATGAGTTAGTTGGTTAATTTAACAAGAAATTTTTGAAGTGACACTGTTAAGTAATTGGGTGTCCGTTTCCATAACAGACAAGAACAAAATCCGTAAAATCATGGTAATTTAATTCCATGTAGACTATTGAATTAATATCATTGTATTTAGTCTGCAGTACACTCATCTTTGCTCATGAGTTGTGATATTCTTTTTATTTTTGTATTTCTATTTGTCCACACACATTTTCATTGGAAATGCCGGTTTCATATATAAATGATGTCCATACATCAAAAGATTTCCACTACCAAGGAACACTTTCATCGTTTCTCATTCCCTCTCGTTTTGAATTATTCAATAATACATGAATATTTCGCTTTACTTGAATTTAAATTACAATTTCAAATAAATTACTTTAAAATACCAAAATCATTTGAACAATGTTGAATGCGAATACGATCTCTTTTAGTTACTGGTGTTGGTATTTACGATAGGAGCGATCTTCATCTGTAACTGGGTATTTCGTTGGAGCCGATCCATTTTCAAAAAACTACCGCCTGGTCCAATTGGACTTCCGTTTGTTGGCTACTTACCGTTTATCGATGTGAAACATCCGTATAAAACATTTAATGAACTCCGAGACAAATATGGTGATTGTTATAGTCTTTATCTAGGCTCTGTATTCACAGTGATCCTGTCTGATTATGAATTAATTAGAGACGCATTGAAACGAGATGTGTTCACATCACGTGCACCTCTTTATCTGACACATGGTATCATGCATGGATATGGTAATTCTTTATATCTAGATGTATTATGTTTTTTTTAGTTTGGACTAACAAATTGGCTCATCTTTTGAATTAAATGTTTAGGCTTAATTTGTGCCGAAGGGAATTTATGGCGCGATCAACGTAAATTAATTCTTGATATTCTAAAGTCAATTGGAATGAGTAAAATGAGTGAAAATCGTATTAATTTGGAACAACGAATTTCTTATGGAGTACAAGAATGTATTAAGGTCAGTCAATTCTTTTTTTTTTTCTTTCATATAAATTCTGTGTGTGATTTATTTTTTGTTCATTTCATTAAGCTAATGTTTTTATTTTACTTCTAAATAGACTTAACTCAATTGCCTTAGAAAATTTTCTATCTGAAATTAGAAAATGTATTGTCTGTTGTCTGGTTCTAAAATATCATTATATTTTATAAAAACAAATATAAAAAGAAACAAACAAAATCTGATTGCAATGAGCATTCAATGAATACTTTTCTTTTAACTTTCCCTTGACCATTTGATTATGAAGAAATAGAACCGATTAAATTAAATTATTTTATGCACTTTTCTTTCAACCATAAAGTTAACAATTTTATTACAATTTCTGATAGAGAATATAGAATTTTTGTATACAAAATAATAAATAATGATTCATTTTATTTTAATTTGCAATTTATTTGCAAATGCTCATATGATTTTAAAAAATTTAATAGAAATTTGATGAATATCAAAATGGACAGTATGCAAGGCCACAAAAAATATTATACGAAACAATTGGGAACACCATAAATGATATCATCTTTGGTGTAAAATTTGATGAAAATGATACCGACTGGTGTTTAATTAAATACCTACAGGAGGAAGGTGTTAAGTATCTGAGTATAGCCGGTGTTGTTAATTTTTTACCATATCTAAGGTGAGTCGTAATTGTAATATGATAATAAATAAACATAAAGCCTACATCAATATGAATATAAAAACGAATATTGTCTTCCACTTTATAGATTTTATTATTTCTTATAACTTTTTAATTTTTTTTTTTTCTAAAATACAAATTAATATATTTTCTATTCTCAGATTTCTACCAAATCAAAGAAAGGTAATTAAATTCTTATTGTCGGGTAAAAAGCGGCAGCATAAAATTTATGAAAATATTATTGAACGTGTAAAACGTGAAATTGGAAATGAGACCAATGACTCCAGTGACGACGATAACATTAATAGAAATTCAACGATTTTGGAACTTTATCTAAGAGAAATTGAACGGAGGTCAATGAAAAATTCAGAAAACTTAGTTTATTGCTCGCATGATCAACTGTTGCATTTGTTGGCCGATTTATTTGGTGCTTCATTGGATACAACATTGGTTACAATATCATGGTGTCTCTTATTTATCGCACGGGACCAGGAAGTACAAGAGAAATTGCACAAGGTTGTAGTGATTTATAATATGAAACTCTATGGCTTTCATTAAGTGTTAACAATATCAATATGAAATATTCTATTTTAATATGAATCAAACCAGGAAATGGTGACAGCCTTATCAGTGGCTCCCACATTGTCAGATATTGGTAGATTGCCATACTTGAGGGCGTGCATCGCAGAAGCACAACGTATTCGTTCTGTAGTGCCAACAGGAATACCACACGGCAATTCTGAGGTCAATTCCATTTGATTTGATGAATCTAGGTCAATTTGAATGTTTTGATATCGATGTTGTATTTCATTTACAGGAGAGTCATATTGGCGGATATTTGATACCGAAAAACTCAATGGTTGTTCCGTTACAATGGGCTGTTCACATGGACCCACGGCTTTGGCCCAATCCTGAACATTATGATCCAATGCGTTTCATAACGATAGACCATGGTCAAGTCACATTTTCCATTCCTCCTTATTTTATACCATTTCAAACAGGTATAGAATATTAGAAACCGTTAGACATAACTTAATTATCAGCACATATACTTTGTACTTTTTCTTAGGAAAACGAATCTGTTTGGGTGAAGAACTGGCCAAAATGTTGTTACACCTCTATGTGGGCCAAATTGTGTATCACTTCCAAATGGAACTAATTGATGCGGCCAATTTAAATCTAGACGGAAATTGTGGGTTGACATTGGCACCACCAGACTATGAATTAATATTAACACGACGGAGTAATTTATCATAACTGCAACGAATTTAAAAATGAAACACCATTTTTAGTTTTAATAACTAAATACATTTTAATGATTTATTAATTTAAAAAAAATATAATAAAAGTAGAAACAAAAAATTAGAAAAATCTTAAGAAGAATATATACTTTTATAGCATTAAGGTTAAAAGATATGAAAGAGTATTTATACGATTACAATTTTAATTTTAACTATTTTGATATACTTGTTGCGAATACACATCATTTACAGAACAATTAATATTTGTGGTCACAATTTGTATAAAAACAAAATTATGTTTACAATGAAACAAATAAAATTAAAAGTGAATTTCATATATAGAAATTAGAATATAAAATAGACGATTTACTATAATAATAAAATAAGAAGTTATCTTAATATATATTGAACACATATTGGGTGATGGAGTTACATACATGAATGCCAATAATTCTTTTTTAATTAACATTTGTTATTGCATTCGAGGTGTCGCATTAAACATATACAAATTATATAAAAACACATTGTTCCATTGGCATTAATTTAACAATCTGATAACTTATAATCTTAATGTCTTAAAATGTTTCCTTAAAATTTTTCATCGTTTCCATTTATATTAAATCGTTAATATAAAAATATATAATGTAGTATACGTAATATAAAATTGGTATCAATTAAAAGTCAATTAAATTAAATATCAAATAACAATTATAATTCTCTTTTTTTGTTTTGCTCTTTTCTTTTACATCTATCACTCCATTTTGAACACATTAAAACAGAATAACTTGGATCAAAACTTAATTCTAGATTTACTTAAAATTATTGATTTTCGTTTTTCTACGTCAAATAGAAAACTGTACCATATACGAAGGTTTTTGATTTAAGAATTTACTTAAGGAAAAACAAAATTATATTCAACCATTACAAATTTTCGAATGTTTTCATTTCATAATAAAGCTGAGTCTTCTTACAGTTGCCATTTAAATGGAATGCATTTTATAAAATCGTTACACTATTTTCATTTTATTCAATATGAATAGATTTTGGCTATTTGTTCATTACTACAATTATTGTCACCGTTCAACTGAATTTAATTGGATTTCGTTTTTGCCCATTTACATCTTTGCACTGATGGCATCAATTTATTATTTAATAAAAAAAAAATATAAAAAAATTCCCTTGTTAAAAAATAGTATCAATTGATAAAGTACATTCGTATTAGTTTCATTCTCATTTATAATTTTCTTTTTTAATCATCTATGGCAAATTGAGTTCATAGGAACACTACCGTGCTCTTAAAAATTGGAATGGATAGTACTATGAATGGACACTCTCTCTCTCTTGTCTTAAAATCAGTCCATTACTTGTCTATACAACGTTCTGTTAAAATAACGATAATTTAAAAGAAAAATCAGTTGAACGAATAACACTTATGTATCCTCGTAATTATGATCCACTTTTGTGTGTTTATCAAACAGTTTCATTTTTGATTAAATTAAATTTCAATATTTTTCTGGTCAGAAGGACACAACATATCAACGGAATGGTTTCACGTTTGTTCGTATTTTTTTTTTCTGGTTTTTCATTGAGACAAACTACAACATTAATTAATTATTAACTACGATTATTATCTTAAAAACAATTGTACTCCAAATTGATAACAAATAAATGTATAATATGATGAATAATAAAAATTACTCTCTGTTATTTATAAAAAATAAAAATTAAATTAAAACCAAATCGGTTTTAGTTACAATGTCATGGCTTAATATGAGCCAACATTTCTTACATGTGGGTGCATTGGATCACATGTAAATGGCCTTGGTGTTAAACATACTTTGAATGATTGTGGACTGATTGTGACACCAACATTTCCTTTTAAGCTTGGCATTGCCTCACCTTCTGGCAGTCTCATATCAAATGTATGCATAAATGATGCAAAGAATAAAAATAATTCCATACGGGCTAATACATCGCCTAAACACATACGGCGTCCAACACCGAATGGCATAAAATATTCTGGCCGACGTACTTTACCTTCACCATCCAAGAAACGGGATGGATTAAATTCTTCTGGTTTATCCCACAATGTTGGATCCATATGTACACTATTGATTAATGGAATTACATGAGAACCAGCTGGTATTTTATATCCATTCATTTCGAAATCACTGTAAATAGAAGAAAATAAAAAATAATGTTCACTTAATTAATTTGTTTATTAGCAACAATTGCATTAACTACGTAGTAATAGATAAAGAGAAAGAGAGAGCGAGAGTGTAATTGGTATCAAATTACAATACATTACGGACACCGTTTCATTATCCATTTAGTAATTGGATATTTAATTTCGTTGGATTGTGAGTTCTCTATAAACCTCGCATATGATTAAAATCCACATTTAATAATTAATTCACAAGGTGTCCCCTTAAATAAAAATTGTAATCAAAGTCAATAGTTTAAAAAAATGATTACATAATGGAACATTGACTAATGCGATAAACAAAATACAATTAACGAAATAAAATAAAGATCCCCGATATCAGCCGATATTTAAGTCTTATGATCAAACAGCCACTAAATATTGATTTACAATAATGGCAAAACCCATAATTGTGCGCAATTAATTGAAGAACTATGATATAAGTGGAAGTGCATCTTGAGGCCGTATGCAATCAAACATTTAAATCATTCATTAACCGTTCACTTCTAATCAAATGTAATCATTAGAAATACCAGAATTGTTAAACCAAATGTATTCTAGCAATTATTAAAAATTTTAGAAAAATCAATTACTAGACTCAACTAAACTGTACTAGAATGTTAATTGATACATCACACATGTCTAGACTGTTCAATTGCATAAAATTAATTCAACTAATCTGATAATAATCATAATTAAATCGTACAATTTAAAAATTGATTTGAAACAGGTGAGATCATTTGAACTTCTACTGTAGCTATTAGCTATGGATTTAATAAAAACGCATCATCGTATTTAACATTAAATTATATTGAAATAACGATTGTTTCGTATTACTTAATAAATCAGTCATAATTGGTATGGTAAATAAATTATCCAGTCAATTCGACATTAATGTTAATATTATACAATGTATGTAATCATGTGTTAATGCGAAACACTGTAATAATTGAACATTTTTATTCTCGACATTTATCTTATGCGAGAATTACTATAATTCATAATAAAATTGTATTTAATTTTCGTTATTACACATTACATGATGATACACCTACCGGCATTTAAGAGTAATAATAAAAGGTACAAACCCGATTATGAAAATACTGTGAAATCAATATTTACATTGATCAGTTTAAATTGGCTTTCACTTTCATTCCAGACAAGTGAATATTGTTTCATTGAACTCTAGAATCTGGCCAACAACAACAAACCAATTTATATGGGCACACGGCCACCACGATAAATAATCAATTTTAATTTACCGCTCATCTTTCTATCGTGTACAAACCATTAATTTGTATTTTGTTTTTTTTTTTTTATTTTATTATTTACTTGGACACCGGTAGATGGGAACCAAATGACAAATAAAACGAAGGTGTGTTAAGATCAGAAAATAGAATTCATTCAACACGATGCAACAGAACGGCATTTTTACTATACGGTGTGTGCCATTAGCCAACTGAGCACTGGTTTTAATTCAACCAGATTCAACGTTAGAAAAACTTGTATGACGGATCTTTGGCCAACCGTTAGATTATTCAATGAATTATTCTTAATGTATAATATCTTTAAACCCAAAACAAAACCAGTTGAATGAATAGAATAGAAAAAAAATAATAAAACTAAGTTAACATCTTTATCATTCAGGTGGGAATACCTTAATTGACGCTTAGTATACGTGTGATTATTTTTCTACTTTATTGATATCATTTGATTTGATTCTGTTTGTTGATTCGGATTACGTTAAATTATGTTTTTTTTTCTTTTATTTTAATCGAAACTATTAATGAATGTTTTATTATTTTTAAAAAGCAAAAGTATTTTTTTTTTCCAACACACCCGTTCAGTTCATTGAACTCTATTGCATGAAGTGAAACAAAATACATAAAAAAAATCCGTTAATCGACAAGGAAATCGACTGTGTTGTGTCGTATTGCAAATAAATACCCAACTAGGAAATGTACGGTATACAAGAAGTACGGCATATAAGAAGAAATTAATTTGTAGTTACCTTGTTGGTGAGTGGGTCGTGGCCAATGGAACAATTGTTGAGCAACGCATCACCTCCAGAATTGTAGTTTCTGTTGTTGTCAAATATGGTAAATCTTCAATTGATGGTAAACGTCCTCGTCCAACCACTTGATCCATTTCATTTTGTACACGTCTCATTACTTCTGGGTTTCGTAACATAAAGACATTGATCCATAATAATGTTGTTTTTATTGTTTCCATACCGGCAGTAAATAAATCAGAAATCACTTGCATAATTTGTTCATCTGTTTTAATTAAAATTTAATAATATTCTTAATTAGTGACATGTGAAACATCAAATGATTTTAAAAAAGATATTGATTATCAATGTCTTGTATAAAATATGGAAACAAAATAATACTAACCATGATCTTTACCATCAAATAAGTCACCTTCACTTCCGTTTTCTTTGGCTTTTTGTATCTCATCCAAATATGTGTCGATCAAATCACGAATATTGTTTGGATCAAATGTAGCACGATGCTCTTCAATAACTTTACGATAGAAATCAAACATTTCTTGACGATTTTCAGCCAATTTACCCCGAGCAATTTTATTACCCGGTAAGTATTGGAACGTCGGTATATATTCGACGGTATGAATTTGGCCAAATAAACGCATACCCTCCTCAATTAAACCAGTGAAATGACGGAAACGTGGATCATCAATATCAAATCTAACCGACATCATAATGTTACAGATCACATTGCTCACAGAGACTGAGATAGCTGGACTCAAATCAATTGGTTCACCATTAGAAGCGTACAACACGTCCAGATATTGGCTTACTTCTTTCTGTTAAATTTCATAAATAAATAATCGCCATTAATTTATTGAATCCAGAGAATAAGCAAATTAATTGTCATACCATTATACGGTGTTCCATTATCTTTTTCCCGGATCCCATGTAGGTCATACCAAACGATCGGAGTTTTTGATGTAAGAAACGTCGCTGATCTTTCCACAGTTTACCTGTACTGTTCACAATGCCTATGTGGGAATATAAATTATTCAATTTAGATTAGATTCAATGAATTCTATATTCTTACATAAACTATATTTGATTTAATCATTCATTTGATTTAATAAATATACGATTATATTCATAATACAAATGATAATGTGTGCTGATTTCATTGATCGATTTTTATATTTCATTGTGATTGTGTGCGGACTTGTCGGTCATTTGCAAAGGCCAAATTACTAGTAAATTACGATAATCGATTTAAGTGAATGAATAATGCTATAAATAAATGTGCGAACCAATCATAATGAATGTTTATATCGTTTAATATGGAAAGAGACAAAAACAAAACAAATTAATGTTTTGTTTTATTATTTTGGACGCCACCAATTACAAATATGGAATTATGTTAAATTCTGTTCAATAAGTGCAACATTTTATCATAATTTGTTTTTACTGTAAACATATGTAATGAACCATATTAATTAATTATCATATTTATTTATTTATTTTTTTTTTGCACTTTCAACTTAATAAAAATCATAATTGTATTTATTTAATTTCATGTTTATTTACTATAATTTAGCGGTAAAAGAAAAATGTTGCATTCCCTCGAGTACACTTACATATAATTAGTGCACCTTCGTTGTTTGGTTAAACGCAATTTAATGGATTTTTATGTTTATCAAGCGCATGTAAAAGTTGAAATCAATTTATAAAACAAAATAAATAATTGAATTAATATAATTGAAATGTTAAACATAAAATCCATTATGTTTTCATTCATGAGAACTTAACTATAAAAATTCGTCAAATTGTGCAATTGTATTAACTTTTTTTTTGTTTTATTCGATAAAATAATTTGTATAATGTTTTGGCATTTTATTCATCGTTGCCGTTTATGAAAGTATTATTTAATAAATAAAACAAACATTGTAATATATAATGTGGCAAATGATCTTAGTACAAATATAAATTACATAATTGAATGGATTTACATCATCAATTGATATAAATAAAATTAAAAATCTATCAATATAGTCAGTCACCGATAAGGAGGATTCATACACAATCTAATACAGTAATTTCTACAAATAGAAATTTATGTGATATATTAAACATAATAATTGCTGATTTAAATTACGCATCATCTGATTTAATCGCTAATTACGTCATTTGTAGAAAGATAAACGTAAAATTCAGTGTAAATGACTCCTAATAAAATTTTCCTTTTTGAATTAAAATCAATCCAATTAATTATTAGTAAATAATAACAATAATAATAACATTGTCGGAATCTGATCGAATTCAATTTTATATGGAAAATCGTAAACGCCAATAAAACACTAAAACTTTTAACTATTGATTCTTAAGTGTTTGCTTATGAAATGAAAACGGGGCCAAATTGGATTTACGCATTTATCGCGTGGCATTTTAATGCGAATAATTAGCAGTTTTATTTGGTGGTTAATATACGTATAACATATTGCTCTCTTGTCTCCACTAACTGTTTTACATTTATTTGTACGTATATTGGATCTGTGAATCGATCATGCACTTTTAATTTAGAATTCATTTTCTGATAATCAATTCAAGATAATTTATAATATTTTTTAGGAAAATTTATTTCTTAAAACACCTCAATTAATCAAAAATAATATTGAATCAATGAATTGTTAAACACATACTTTGGTGAGAAATTAATTTAAACTGTATAATGTACGGAGGCAGAGAAACATGAACAATTTAAATATCATACCATATAATTCTTCACTAGACAACACTCATAATGTTAGACATAATGTTCATATTTCATACATAATATCATCATCATATTGTCATTCATTTAGTATTGAATTTTATATTAAATTACATAAATATATAGACAATTAAATTGTGTTTCAATAATACTGGCCAAGTTTGATATTCATACCGAATATTATATGAATTTGAATACATTTTTTTCTCCTTTTCCTCAGCATTTTAACAATTTTTATTACTGATATTTAATAGGCCATTTTTATGCCATTTATGTCATAATTAAATCAATTTTATTATTAAATTCACCGATAAAATATTATAACAGACACACAATATCATTGAATGTAAACTGATGAATAAAAATACCAATCAAATATCACACAAATGAATTTACACAAAAATAAAACAAAATGAACCGGGTGAAACGATAAAGACCAACATAATAACGAAATTATAATTAAAATCAAATAAAATGAAAAATACATACCGAAACCATTTAAAATTCGTAAAAATGGTGTGTCTGGGCGGCCGGTGAATTCATCTTTGCGAAATAATTCTCTGATCATTTTGTAATCACTCATAACAACAGTTAACTGATTACCAAGTCGTGCACTAAATATTGAACCATATTGCTTAGCCAATTCCATGAATCTGGTATGTTTTTCACTGCCCATAAACATCAAGTAACCAGCAACTGGTAAACCCCAAGGTCCAGGCGGAAGACTCAAATTATCATTTAATATTCTTAATAATTTTTGTACAATTCGTACCACTGTTAACACCGTCAAAAATACCAATAAGGTATTTCTGATATCATGACTGGCTGCCTCACTCCACAACATTTTAATTAAATATGAATTATGAATCATTTTGATTATCTTTTATGATTATCTGACGTCTTTTATTATGGTGTTTCTCTCTCTCTCTCTGCTTCTATCTCTGTCTCTATTTCGGATTCAGTTAATTGTTCAATGTTATTTCAATTACAACTAATAAAAAATTCACACCGTATGCATTTACTGAATGAAAAATTCTCTTATCAATTTTAAATCAAAATCAGAAATGTTTTTTTTTTTTTTTATTTTCCTTTTTCAATTTTTAAATGTTATCTGAACCCAATTAATTTACCAGTTCACTGTACGGAATGTAATTGCATTATTTTCTTTTCTTTTTTTCTTTATCAATATCTTTTGAATGTAGACTCTAATCTTTTGATTATTAATTAATTTCATATAATTTTAATAGTGCTAAAAGTTCACGTTATTTTGTTATTACTTTAGTTCCAGTTCAAATGTCTTTATCAACATTAAATAAATCGATCAATGGAAAAATTATAATGTAAAATAAAACAGCAAAGTATTGAATCAATTAAACTATCACTTGTGCATGAATTATTTCAATGATCGTGTAATTTATTTTCCTTTTAAACTGTTCTTATTATTATTCTTGATTTATTTTATAATGAATTATTATAATAATAAATGTTTTATTATAATTTAATTAATTTTTATTAACTTAATGTTTGAGTAATACAATTTAATAAAAACGACACTGAATTAATAATGTATTGTCTTGTCTTTTGAGTATCGAACTAATCCGTCCGATTGGTTTGAACACTAAAAACTTTATGAAAAAATTTTCAAAACGGTTACTGTACACCGACTATTTGAGATTTCTCATGTCCTTGCTTTTATACCCGCCGGTATATAAAAAACTTTACGAAACAACTAAAGAAGGGGTAATATTGGTGGGAAAACTTGCTTTTATTCAATCTTTTACTCCGACGGTTTCTGTTCATACACAACGCCGCGATCACGAAACTCTCACAAAAGCCTCTCTCAAACAAATCCAGAAATCGTCGATCCAACGTAATAAGGTCGTAAGTGGAACAAGTGATTTTCGATATAATTACGTTTGAAATTCTTATAATGCTGTGTAATGTATCAAAAGAATTTAAAGTGTAAGTGAACACTCGAATATGTTGTTTAGTGATAGTTCATCAATTTAGAATATTTTACTACAGGACATAGATCCTTTAACCGTACATTCTCAGATATTTGATCCCCAAAAGATCATTAATAACACTTGTGACCTTATTAGTTTTTAAAATATGAAATTATATTCATATTCCATTGTATTGTACAATAATATTAAAGTATTATTGTTATTTTATGTACTCGATTTAAATCAGAAAATCGCGTATCGCTAACGAAACTTGTAAAAGCTTTCAACTGTACACGATCATCGGTATTTTATTTACACGCCAGATCTTAAATGTCTATTTTCTTATACATAAAACTACTACTACACATCATAGTATTTCTAATCAATAAATTTTATTTAGACACGGTCACATTGCAGTTTGCATTCATACGTATAATAGACAATAACGATATTAACTATGCAAAGATCAATTGCCCTGATCGATAAATAATCCAAACATGGACGTTGTCTATTATGTAAATACTTCCTTGTCCATTAATTAGTCCTTTGGCCGATTATTAGCAACAATGTGTCAGTTCATTGTGCTAAAGTGATAACATTTCTTTGTCGTTAAGGTAATTTCAAAACCAAATGAACAAAGAATTTATTTTTTGGTTCATAATTAAACATTTTATGTCAAACAACGAATTAAAAAAAAAATTAACCCATTTTAAAATAATGCAAGCATGAAGGAAATTGAATTAAAGTTTAATTTTTATGTGGATGGTGCGGCAATTTTGTATGAAAAATAATAAATAATTTAAACAAAATATTGGTAATTGTTTGTGCAACAGAATGCATATATTTTAATGTTTTCATATCATCAATATTTAAATATAAATATTATTAAACAAAATAACATTAAATTGTTATATGAATTTTGGTCATTATACAAAAAGTGGCCTCGCATCGTAAATTAATAATTAAACTAATCCTCTACCTCTTAGATCACTTAGGCAACTTCTTATCAACAGAAATTGTATTTATTTATTAATTGAATTTGTATTGGAATTACAATCACCGTTGATTGTTCTTCAAAACAATCACACAATATTTATTATTTGTACTTGATATTACATATTATAACGTAGTTACTAATTTAAAGTTCATTCACCCCTAATCAATCAATGCAATTTGTATCAATCAATTTTGTACGATATATATCATATCACTGTGATCTATTTTGATTAAGAATTAATTCGCGAATTAATTCTACCAGGTGATGAATTCCATAGTAGAATCATTTTACGGTTCAGAAACCCATTTAAATGAAATGCAATTTTAATTAGCTACTGGTATTATGTCATTTCATTCATTATCACTCTCTCTTTTCAACCAAAAACTCTCTATTTAATTATCATGACACAAAATTTAAAGTCATTTATTTGTTTCTAGTTTTATATCAATAATCGGTCAGTGATAACAATTAATTAAATTTGTAAAAAAGGAAAATAAAATGAATTATTTGTTTTATTTTAAATACGCAAGTCTAGACAAACAGTCATAAATTATAAGAAAAATAACTAAAATTCAAAAATTCACTTTGTTTTCTATTCATTATCCGGCTATTACCACCAGAGAATTTCATATTTAAAGAAAAATAAAAGTTCATTAATACAATTGACATGAAAATGAACTACAGTGCAATAACCAGATTTACAATACGAAAGTACGTATATATATTTTGAATATTATCTTTATCTTATCGGATTTATTATTGATAGTGGCCAAGAGTGAGAGAGTACGAGAGAAATAAATTTCACAATGAAAGTGGTCATTCACATGAGCGATATTGTTTCATAGTTGATTAATAATTTAAAAAAAAAAAAAATAAAATAAAAAAAAAAACTGTCCTATATCCATTGATCACTTTGACCAGTATGAACTGCATATTGACCTGATAACTGAATGGTGATTATGTTAAAAGATTGATTAGCTTTTAACTAACACACAAAATAATCAAATAAATTAATCAGTGACATTAGATAAGCGGTTTAAGAATCAATTACGTCAGCCAGTTGAGTAGATGGACGCCGCCTTTCTATAAAAGTCCCAATCGGAATATTGTTAAACAAGTGTTATATCAATTACATATTAATTGTCTAATTATAATTGGACAAATATTACAATGAAACAAAAACAAATCCATAACAAATGACGCAATACTGATCTGTTTAATTATCGTCTCTTCAGGATGTTGTGATACGATCGATTGCTTCTAGAATGCATGTCATCATTCTCCTAAATTCGTTTAATGGTAAACAAAAATTTCAAGTTTATCCATCGTAAGACGCCTACAGAATAACGAATTCTTTTTTATTTATCATCAGGATTAGTGAACAATTCTCTAAATTATCCAAAGAAGCCACTTCAAGAATTACATTACACATCATTTTGTTTTTTATTTTGTTCTTATAATTCCAAGAAATTCCTCAGGGTCTGAGAACGATGACGTGTCTAACAATAAATATATTGTATCATCTTTTATAAGTTTACTCACCCAAAGTTAACATTTCCCTTTCAATCGGTTTTCGGTTTCTCTTTTCAGGATCTTTCTTTAACCTTCGTGCATTTAAATCATTTACCTGAATTATGGATGACGCAATACTGTATTAATGCAGGCCGTAAATCCCCAACTGTAATAAGAATAGGCGCTTGATTCCAGCTCATCTGCCGTTTCATCTGAACAAGAACATGTTATGGTACCCAAATTGAAAGAATGAAAACCATAATCAATAAGATATCAATGAACCCATTCAAGTCAAGTACTCTTCCAGTGATTAGAGCTCGATTAGAGGATAATGCCCCAACAATACCATCAGAAAGATTTCAATCAGATTCCGCGTGGTTGGAATTTATCGAATGAAAAAAAAAGTAAATAACAAAAGCTTCCGTGCTTTAAGCCATTGACCATTTAATGATTCAATATTTTGCATATGTGAAATCAATGTGCGAATGACAATGAGATAATCGCATTCTATCGTTGAACTGAATTTAAAATTTCCTATGAAATACAAATGAGATTTAAAGTCCACGAATCCAAAATTAAATGGACTTAGATATTTATTGGATTTAGGCCAGAAAAGTATTATGGTGAAATACAAACTGATTTTCTGTGGGCTTACCGATTCCATTTAAATTCATTTATTTTCAGTTTTATTTGAATAATATTAAATTGATTGGTTATTTAGAGATGATTTTTTTTTTTTTCATTTTATTATTTAAATGGACTCACCTATTGCTAAAAATGGATGGCCTCACATTGTGTACCTGAACTTATCAGCGATATATCTACCTGTGATTTGCAATACGAGCAAAATTTGAATTATATCAACATTTATTGACACCAAGCGCAAATTTCCGTGGGATTTTAATCAGAAAATAAAAATCAAATATTTTATTTAAGTTATGCTAATCATTTTCTTAAAATGATCATATGAAGTTTAAGTTCACTTAAGTTGACGACAATCAAATAAAAGCGAACGAACTGTATCGTTTTATATTTGAATAAAACAAAAAATAACAAAATTAAAACAAAACTTTTTTTTTTTTAAATTCATAATTTGAATTCCTTTACGTGCATTTAATTAAACTTGACATTTTTAAATTTAAAAAAAAAATACTTGACCGCCACTTTACTTATTTCCCTGTTTCCATTTTAAAATAATTAAAATATGAATCAACAATAAAATAAAAAGAAACAAACTAATTACCTATGTGCCTCTGCAAATCAATAAAGAATACGAAAAACATAACGTTTTTATATGAAGAGAAATTTGTTTTTTATTTTTCATTTTTCATTTCGTATATTCATGAACATGGAATTTGTCCTTGGCATTGCTATTTAATAAATAAAATTAACTTATATATTGAAAACGAAAACTAAAACAGATTTTGATACATAACTTTACCTAAGTTTACCTGGTTGGTGCACGTTTTACTCTACAGATCGCTTTCATTACCCCAAGTTTTCGCTTAATGAAATAAAACAAAAAATTGCGATCACCGTGTGAGAATGAAATATTCGCATTTTATTTACTCCATATTTCATTCATATTTCGCTTTCGTTCCAACAAACAACTGTTGGTTATATACATACATAGAAGTATTGATTCCATAAAAGTAAAACTTCATAATCGATTTGGATTACATGAGTCATCATCCAAATTCACAACGATCAATGTTTGGCTTATTCCTTCACCCTTTATGAAAGTGATCATTTTGCGATCGCAGTATTCATCTGTTTTATCAATTCAACTGCCACGATATAATTTACACGGAAATTCACCGAACATAACAAGATATTTTACAATAAATAACACTTTTGTTTTTCTTCTGAACGAATTCCTTCATAACATTTAGAATCATTTTAATCTCAGGTAGTGAAATTTAAAAACATGATGGAATTAATTTCGTTTTCAATTTCGTTCTTAGCCATATTTATGGTGTGGCCAATTCTTAAGATGACTATAGAAAAGAAGAAAAAAAAAACAGATCTCTGATTCATATGGTCTTATATTGTTGCTGGTCAGGAAATGCGTAGTGGCAATATTCTTCAGTATTTCAAAAAACAGAATAACACAACGTTCAAGGTAAATGTGAGTCAAGAATATAACGAAATAAAAGAAACCACGAAAAAGAATAAAACTAATTCAGATGAAAAATCATCTTAAGAATGAATTTTTATTTTTAAAAAGCACGAAGAAAAAAATCACCGGTTTACAAATCGAATGGATCACCTTTCTTACCCTCCGCTTTTCCCATTTGATTCTTATTTCAAAAATCACAAGATGAATTCATTTAATTTTTCTGTTGTTTTTCAATACAATCTGTGGCCATTTAATATAGCGAAACATAATAAATGAGCGTTAGATACAAGCCCAAAAATAAAATGCTAATCTAATATTGTTAGAATTACTATACGCGGGAAAGAATAGATTCAACATTTGAATACACACAAATTTGTTTTGAATATTTTTAGGGGGTCAGAGCACTTTTGAATTAATAAAAGGTAAAAACTACTACCAACTAGATTCATCAGGGAATTAAATTTATAAACGTAAATGAAAATTTTTGTGCGCAAAATGTTTTTTTTTTTTCGTTTTAAATTTAAATATTATATTCTTAGCGGCGGTATTCTCAAGTGATGAGAGTTAATGCGATCGGTAACATATTTCAAAGTGTTTCTTGTTACGACGTAGCTGGATTTTGGTTTCATTAATCATGACCATAGTTCGGAGTAAACAAAATTCTGTATTTGTTATTTTTGCCAAAGAAAGTGTTTTTTGCGAACTTAGAAAATGGGAAAACAACTAAAAGAAGAATAATCCATTCGATCATAACCTTCAACTTTATGACCGGATTGATGTCAATGGAAACTTTGGCAATTCAAAAGATTACTATGCCATTCATTGTATGTTTTTTCCTTTTAAAATTGAAAAGCGAATTCTGTAATGAATAGAATCATTGTAATTCTAATGTTGGAAAACAGGATCTATTGAGGAAGTAAGAAATCTGAGCCTATTGATCATAAAATTGATAGGATGACTGTTAATTTTTTTTTTCGCATTTTTTGGGGTTGTGAAATACGGTGGTGATTGTTTGAACAGAAACATTATTACTCAATAAGAGAGTTTACTGAACTCACAGTTATTGAACAGCATAGTATGACTATCTATGAACTGAATATGAATTCAGATTTCCTAGTAACCTTAAACGGTTTAAATTTCCTTCATTATGGTCTCATATGACACGGATAGAATTATTTAAATTGCATAAAATTTTAATCTAGATCACTTGTGACTGTGAATTATAGAAAAAAAAAAACATAGCGGATAGAAGATCAATGATCATTAGACGTCAGTTCAATATCAAGTTCGAGTTCAATTTCACAGAGTGAAGGTAATGTGATTTCATTTGTGTGTCACTTTTATGCGTTTTCAGGTAAATTTGAAATAAAATTTTGCCAAAGAAGCAGTTTTGTTGGTTTTAATTTTTATTGACTAAATTCCACCGTTTTCAAGATTGATAATAACACTAACTACTAATTATACAGTTTACTATGGCAATTAGACGTAATTAAGTCTAACGGAATAATAATGTGTTGTGTTCATTGAATTTATTAAATGGCGCTTACAATGTCCTTCATCTATCCAAATTTGTAAGTTACAACATTTCCGTCATCAGATTTAAGTATTCTTGGGAAGTTTATTTAGTGTTTTTACGAATCCATAATAAAGCCACTTCTATCGTTTCGTTTATATGATCGATTATTTAAATATGTTGTTAATAACTGAGAGGAGTGATGCTCATCATAAAAATAAAATTTTAACATAACATAATTTTATTTTAATTTTTTTCTTTTTAGTATTTTCAGTTACTATAAAACATGAAAATACAGATTTAAAAAGTTCGTTATCCGACCTTCAAGTAAATTAATACCGTTCATGTATATTTTGAGTCAACTTCTCTATCAATTATTTTTTTTTTGTTTTATCGTGATTTACGTTTGTCGTGTTACATTTAACATATTGTATGTGGTATACCAAATAAAGCACAAGTGAAGAACTTTAAATTATTCATTGAATTCATTAGGAAATACTACGAATTGTACAAATCACCCCTACGATTGAATCATTATAGTATTCACTGATCATAAATTATGTAAATTAATTTATTGAAGATAAAAGAAAAATAAAATCCTATTGGTGATAGGCTGTCGTGCGTAAATTAATCTGAAGATAAAAAAGATTATTCGGATTTGGATCGATCGAGAAGAATGAAACTATTCTAGAAACTGTTCTATACGAATTCTCTTAAATCTCACGTGTTACTTGTCTTTATGTAAATCAATTAATGGTGAAATACCTGTTGTATAAATAAACTGATTGACTGTTTCGTGTCAATTGATTTTCGGCAGTTAAATTGCACATTATCGTAAAGAATTCATTAAATTGAATTATCCGTCAATAACACTGAAATGCAAACAATAAAATTTTAATACATTCGAATAGTTGAAAAGAAATTAAACGGTGGGATGAATTAAAGTATCGAAAATAAAAAAAAATAAAAACTTTAACAAAAAAAGACGAGACAGTTAGGTTTGCGAAATTGACCATGATCCAAATTATTTTTTATCGATATTAAAAAAAAGTTACCCGATTGGAATTTTAAAACAATCGAAATATATAAAACATTGTTTTATTTTTTGTTTGGTTATCAGCATATACACGTTCAAATTCTTCTCAACTGAAATACAATTGGTCAACGAATAACAACATAGCGAAAAACCTGAACTCATGTGAAAAATTCTCACGCACCACCTGAATCTTCAAATTTTAATCATTGCAAATAATGAATATGCAACGATTTTGGGTTTTCTTTAATAAATTTATTTGTATTTCTTTTCAGCTCTATTTTACTTAATATTATGATGATCTGTTACTCTGTTTGGTCAGGCAGTTATTGCATAATCAACGTGAATTCGATGAAAGTGAAATCAATTGATTTTTATTTAAAGTTTGACTTTGCAATGTCAAATAGTTATAATATATTGTTAATGGCAATTAATCAGATTGTGTGGTCAAGGATTGTAAATCAGTTATTGATTATAATTAATTTGTTCGTATGCATTCAACTATGGTTGAATATCGAATTATTGAATAAATGTTTAATTGATTTCAAATCATACAATTTGGAATAAAGTAAACTATGGTCGGCTTTTGATCCGATGTTGTAAGATACATTTGAAGCTATCAATTTGATATGACCCACCCTAATCAAAATTGGTGGGACCTTCGATAAGTTTAACGCCCTTTATCTATGGGCCAACAGTATTTGATTTGGTACTCTTGCATCAGTGTTCATAAATTCCCGTTCATAAAATTAGCGCAATAACTAAACTAGCAAGCACGCCACGTTACTTCCAAAAACGGTTGGAATTTTTTTTTCTTTTTAGATTTTGTGCAATCACTAGCAGCTGATATAGTTCACCCATGTAAAGTATTACTAAATTCTATTTCAATTAAAATTAATCTGAAGAAATCAGTCTAGTACGATTAGATTGGATGTTGAAACATCTTTATCGTCCGCCAACCAAATATAGGAATGCCTGGACACATAGCCATTATTGTACAATCATTAAGCTCACTGTTTTCGGGTATCGTGTGCCGTTTAAATTAGCTCCATTATTATTAAAATAAAAACATAAAAATTTGGATAAATCCAGCCTCGGTAGACAGTCGAAAGGCCTAAAAAGCGTAAAACGATAAACATGTAAAATTAAAGAGACAAAGACTATACAGAAAGAAAAACGTTTCTTTTTTTTATTTTATTGGGAATCCTATCCAACTATATTCAAGATTAAGGTAGGGCATGTTTGATTCAATCAACTTTTATTAACACATTCATTTACACTACTGAATTTGACCGTTATTTAAAGCCCACTAATCAATTATTAATTTATATTATTGTTATGTTTCGACACCAGTACAAAAGTAAATGAACGGCAATTTTCCTTCTTTCTACATTTTATATAAGACCATTGAATGGCATTACATTAATAAAAATAAAATATATAAATTTGGTCTTCAATCATTTCACGTGAGACACTGCAGCTCACGATTATGGTCCACTGTCTGGACAATTGTGTAATCCTTTTCATTTTCAACGAAATCCAATCATATGGTATCGATTCCTCATCTACTGTGGCTAAATTGCACAACCATCTACTTCTTTTTTGGTAAAGTCACCTTGAACCTTTCTCAACGTGAAAACGTTGTATCTGTATACACGCGAAACAAAAAACAATTATTATTGCCATAGCCAAAATGAATCGTATGTCTGTCATCAGAGATTGAATATTTAATTTTATGCTTATTCATGCATAGACTCATTTAATCTGCATTAAATCAACTTACTTAATGGTGTGGTTGAGATGAGAAAATAATTTTTCTGCCTATTTCTTTTGCTGTTTCCAAATTGTTTTTATTTTTGCTTTTCAATCCAACGTGACAGCTTACTCCTAATCGATTTAAAGTGGACAGCTAGTTCCACTGCTGTTTAAGTTAATAACGATCCGCGAATTCACTAGCTATAAATAATAAAATTGGTGATAATTTAGGACACTCACAAAATCTGGATCATGGTCAGATTCTTGTGTATTTTATCATTCATTATGATTCAATTTATGGTAAACAGAAGTATATACATATATGTAAGTCTTTGATCTACGACAGTACGCGATTAAATTTCATATACGTTTTTGACCATAACTATAAGAAAGATCCGCAAAAATTTGTTTTCACACTTTTTCAGTCACATATCGTAAACGGACAAAATACCACCAATTAATTAATAGTATTTTTGTGATACGACAATATCGTTAAATGTATTCATGTCAAGATCTGTGCCCAACTAAATGTAAACACCATTCAAATTAAAATAAATAATCTGGATGACGCATAAAAGAATGAAAATGATGCTAAGGCTATATTGGAGAAAGTGAATAGTGAAGCTCAAGTTTAAAGTCACGATAAACAACTGAAATGAATATTATCAGATTACATTATTATAAATTTTCTAGTTTATTCCAATTATGCATCTCTTAAAAATCACATTTAAATAGTCCTACCGTTTTCTTAAACGTCTAAATGTTTTCTGTAATTTCACTTGTGCTGTCATCATTAACAATTCAAAATTCTTTATGTACCAGGATAAATTGTAATAGGCATGAATTTTCCAATTCTTATCTAGAAAGGCTTTATAGAATTCACTCATTTTATCGGGTGAAATTGTGGTATTGCTGTTGCCATTAGAGTGTGCCTTTACAAAATCGCTCTTTTCCTATAATAATATGTACATAATATGAGGAGCACAATAAATGAGGAGAGAATATCAATGAAATACTTACTTCATAAAATCTTTGATTGTGATTAGTCCAGAATTTTTGATTCCAATTTTCTATCTCTATTTGTCTCAGTCGCAGTTCTTCTTCTAATGCGGTCTCTTCTTTTGGTATATGGCGCACAATTGGACGAAGATTAGAACTCTTATCTGGAGGACCAATATAGTCAGCGAAAATCTTATCAGCCTCAGGTCTTTCCTTTAATCCTTTCGGTGGAACTGTCTTGTATTGCGAACAAAATCTTTTCTGGAATTTAAAAATGGTTAGAAATTTCACTTTTGCATCATTATTCATGGAACTCACCGCATACAAAGACACTCGATATGAATTTCTTAGTGTATTGTAATTCATATTTGATGTAAGCCAGGTATATTTAGGAATTAAATAAGGAACTGAGTACGGAGTTACTAGTTCAATTAAACTGTACCAGATTAATTTTTATTTGTACAACAAATGCGAAGAATCATTCCACGATTTCGTACCAACAACAATGCATTCAAATCAATTTTAGTATGTACGAATTTAAAAGTCCTTATGTCCTATCAGGATAAGAATCTTAGGGACAGTCTCAGTCTAAAATTAGAAGCCAATGAATTTGTATTAATTGTTTTGTTTGTAAATATTGGTAGAATATTTTTCGTTTCTTCAGCTATTTAACACATTGGTGAGCTGGAGTGCCACTGATATAGAGGTAACTTACCTGAGATTGGAGCAAAATGTTGAAGGATCTCAGAATTCGTTCGATATGCGGTCAGGTTCTGATAAATTTACTTCTCACGATAATCTAAAAACGTATAAGACTTACACATTTTCATTCTTTACTAATTACCAGCTGATATTCAATGATTGAATAAAACCTCAGAAACAAGTTAAGGAATCACATTGATAGAAAAAAGCAATATAATGATTCGACTTGCCATATGCGTTTAATTCTCATTTGTTCTCAATGAAATATATTGACTATATTTTGAGACGAAGAATTTTTTCATCCACCTCGTATCAAGTAACTTCCAAGAAGCTGGGTCTAAGGGGCTACCGTTTCATGACACAATTGTGTGGTCCAACAACAGTGCATTTTGAAAATGCATTGATGTCCAACAACAATTGAAATTCAAATGCAACAATTGAAATAAAGTAGTAGCCACGGTTCAATGCGTTTAAGCAATTTCAGGCAGAAATATATTGTGGTACATGGTTGAAGGATAGACCGTCGATTACAGGATTCTAAGGTGTCATTTGTGATCGTATCCTGGTAAATACCTAAACTAATCACAGGACGGAGGAAAAATCCTGAACAAAATTTTCATACAAAATGTAAGCAAATTGAGAACGCATCGCCAAATTATATGAATTCAACGTCGATGAAGATTGTGACTGTTTTTGATAATTAAATTGCAATATGCAATCGATGCACCCTTGAGATGCATGAACGACAGCTAGTTGATTGCTTGCACTCATTTGGATCCGATCCCATACAAATTCAATGAATTAGTAACAAGTAACAAGTAACATTACTAACAAGGATTGATTCTGAATATCTGTTCTTTTTAATTGTTTTAAATTATTAATTTAATATCACTATTCGTATTATGATATTCACGATCCGTACACAATTCAGTAGCGAATTTGTTTACTAATTTTTCTAGAGAATAGCCTCTTCTGAAGTAATTATTACCTGGTAATAATTAGCCACAGTTTTAAACTTAGTTTTCCGAATAATTTTCTTGAACAGTTGACTATTATTTCAGTGAAATCTCATGATACAATTGTTACATGGCATCCGAGGTAGAATTCGAACTAGTCCGAAGAATCAAATAGAAACTTTTGAAAATCGGAAGATGCTCCAATTGAAAGCAATTCGGCG